>CAMOHE010053290.1:28678-73076 GCA_946598075.1 Artocarpus hirsutus | reverse complement strand
GATGAAATGAAGTTTACATTCTAGCTAATCTAAGTCCATCTAACTTAGATTGAAGCTTTTCTAGGCTTAGAAACTCTAAAATTTCAAAATGCAAGAAAATCTTGAAAAATAGAAAAACTTTAAGTTTTAAAATCTAACCTCGAATCAAAGCTTGAAAACGTTGTTTTTGATATTGAATCTTGTTCCTGAGCCTTCGATCTCCTAGCCCGAAGCTTGAAAATGTGATTTGTTTTAAAAATTTTGAGAGATTGAGAGAGAGAGTGAGAGTGAACCCGAGAGAAACGAGAGAGAGAGAGAGAGAAGAGAGAGAGTGCACGGGAGAAATGAGGAGAGAGAGAGGGAAAGTGAAATAAATAGAAGGAGAGAGAGAAAAGTAGTTGCACAAAGCTGTGAGCAACTACACACTATTTTCAATTCAAATTGTTTTATTAAAACTTAAATTAACAATTAAAAATCACTATAAAAGTAAATTCACACAAAGTTTCTTAATTTTCACAAAATAGTCAAATTAAGTTCAAAACACTCATCATGGCACACTAATTCACCATTTAACACTCATAATACTATTTGATTAACTTTGAGGCGTTACACCATCATGTAAGTTTAACTAAGCATAAGATAAAAGACTACATTGACCATTCAAATAGCACAAAGAGAAATTTTGTGATATGTAAGAATGAAAACAGTAAGTATACATCAGCACCTAAATTAACACAAATCCAGCATATTTCACGAGTACAGAAATTTTGAAGATATCTCATACCATCAAGGCCAAGAATTAACATTAATCCAAAAATAGAGCCCGTCATTGATCCATTCACTCTCTCTAGTCATTTCTTAGATTTTGCTAACACAAATGGTTGAGCACCACCAGTCAATCTAAAATATGAAAAGTATGATAAATAATTTAGTAAATATCCTCAAATTCAGGTTCAAAGTGTGCCAACATTATTCTCACCTTTCAACTCTCTATTTTCTGAATTTCAGAGTAGGAACTCTGCAGTCAAAAAATAGAGAAAAACACGGGAGAAAATCTATTTGTTTAATTGTGCTTTACTATTCTTAGAAACTAGAAGATAAAGAAACAACAACAACAACAAATAAACAAACAAACAAACCAAGCTGAACAACTCTAGCTTTTGTTCCCAAAAAGTGTATCTTTTACGTAGTGTAGCATTTTCAATTGTAGATGAATTATAGAACTAAACAGAAGGCATAGTCATAAACGACAGCTTCAATTACTATCAGTAAAAAGCTACATCTAAAATGATTATATATATATATATATATATATATTTATATATTCAAGAGCTAAATTTTAGTTTCACATCCATAAGAAAAGACCAAATTGGAACCTCCAAAAAAGTAAATTAAAAAAAAAACAGTATTGCACTCCAAATGACAAAATTCTGAATAAAAACAAATCCAAATCTAATCCACTAGATAAGGAGGGATAATATGATGATGGTGATCTGATCATGGATATCTAACTTCTTAAGTATATTGTCCTTCATTCTTGTTCAAAAAATGTTAGTTTAATTTTACTTGACTTATCTCATTGTAGAAGTTGAGAAATTACTGGATCGCGCTGGCTAACAAATAATATCAAATAGATGAAAATTCGAAAGCAAACAGTTGAAATGGAAAGAAAATAAAAATTAATTACAGAATACGGTTGATCAAATGAAGTTATATATATAACTTGTAAATAGTCATTTATTCTGGAATTTTTTGGTTTGTTTATTTATTTTTTCTATAAAGTCGAAAATACGGTAAAAGGCAATCAAATCGATTTTGCTACACCGAAAAAATTAAAAAAGTTTCTAACAAACTAATAAAAGATGGATTAAAATAAATTTTAGTTTAGAAACTTGCATAAGATCTACGAGTATGCCACATATTTATATATCCTTCAATCGCCTACTTAAAATTAGCCCCAGCAAATGCTTTCACAGAACTCAAGACATATTGGCTTGAAATATTTTTGGCGTCGATTTTCACGAATGATTGAAGTCAAACAACGTTCTATCAAACATCTCATGTGGCACAACTTGTTACCTTGATAAAAGTCTGTACCAAGTAGTGCTGGAGCTGAAGAGGAAGAATGAGAAAGTACAAGAGAGGAATAACTATTTGCTTGGACAAATGCAATTAAAACAATAAGCATGGATAATGGAACAACATTCAGAACAATTTTTTTCATCTTTCTAAATATCTTTCTATGATCTATTCTATTGATTCACCAAAGTGAAACACGCTCATAATATATAGAGAAAATATAGTATTATTTTTTAAATGTTTGTATCAAAAAGGAAAAGATTAAAATATTTTGCAGACAAAAAGGGATTTTTAGAGGATTCTTTTTGCCTATACGTTTTGGAGGAAGTAACTATGTGAATGGGGACTCTTGAATATATTTTTTTTTTTTTTTTTTTTTTAAAGAATAGCCAACTAGTATAGTTTAAAGTCACAAGATCGCTTCACATGTATGAATAGAAACCATTTTTGACCATGCACTTTGTACATCTTACAATATTTTAGTTTAAAGTCACAAGATCGCTTCACATGTATGAATGGAAACCATTTTTGGCCATGCACTTTGTACATCTTACAATATTTTATATTTTTTAGAGTTTATATTGGAAATTAATTTAGTGGTGTTAACTCGTTGGAAAATCGTATAGGTTTTCAGTCACGTAAATAGTCACTTCTCTCTTGGCTAAGATCATTTTTTTTCCATTAATAAATTTTCTTGTAAAAGTAAAATGGATTTTTTCTTTTACGGAAATAGGAAAATGTATTTTACATTCATGTAGTGGTGGTTTATGTGTGTATAATACAAAACAGTAACAATGAACTTTATTGACCATGTATATATAGATAAAACAAAATTTTTGTAATATATATGACGAGCCAACGGGGCGTGGGATTTGCGTCGAAATGGAATGGTCTAGTCTTTTTTTTTAACTTGAAACGTTACTAGCTTAAAATTTTTATATTGCATGACCCAATCGACGTATTTTTTTATTTACGAATATGAATACTAAAACTATATCTTCCAAAAAACCGTTGAAACTTGATCAATAAACATGATTTTACCACCCCAATGCACTAATTTAATTTACTTAAAGCGAACAATTATTTGTGAACAAGCAAACTTTTATAGAGAAATTAAATGAGAGGAAAACAATAGGAAAAGAAAATAATAACATGGTTACTGTTGGCGACAAAAATTCGCCAACAAATCATTCGGAAAAAATAAATCTCACCACGGTAGTTTCCCTCATGAATTAGTTAAAATAGATGCTGATTAAAAAGTAAGTAATGGACAATAGAAATTTATAGTTATTTATTTTCTGGAATGAATATGCACATGAATAATCTTGAGAGCGACTTAGGTTTTTTTCAGGGTTTAATAACCTATGTACAGCACTTTAAAATTAATTCAAATAAATTGAATAAATAATGATAAAATTAAGAGATTATCTTGTTTTCCATTTGAATTGCAAGTTGTTTCTCTTTATCTTGGTGTTTGCTTGATCTTTAGAATCGGATAAACAGGAAGTTTCCCAAATTTGAAATTTGAATAAGACATCCATTAATTTTGTGTTAATTTTTTGACAGCCTCGCCTCCGCTTGGCTAGCTTCGATAGTCTCAATGACACATAGATTACGCTTGTCCTTGTTGTTACCTCTCTTATTTAGACTCGAAGATGCGTCTAGATAGACTCTATTGGACCGTAGAAGCTACTCACATTTTTTTGTGTAACTTTAAAAATAATGTTCAATTAATTAAGTAATAAAAATAGTATGGTCTTGATGCTTCGGGTTTTATGACAAGTCTATTGGTCCAATAAAAGCTATAATATTTTTTTTATAAGAGGATTCTCATTTCTATCAAATGGTTCACCGGTAGTGTAGTTGCCTTTATTTTTGAACCTATATCGCTTTGTTAGCTTAGGTGGATTTGGGTTAAGGGATAAATGATTGTCACCATCATCCTGATTTTGGGGCCCAATGTACTTATTGGCCTCCTTTTTGTTGGACATGAAAAAACACTAAAACGCAGCGGGATGAGATTTACTTATTTATTTTCATCAAGAAGTCATCTCATGATTAAGTATTACATAATGGCAACTAATTTTGGATGTATCCAAGCACTCCTAGACCTTTTGAGATCTTGTTATTCTCCTTTTACTTGAATCAATAAGTTTAGGCATTGTTAAATTTTCTTGAATTTTTAGAACACTTCAAGGATAGTGATCTCAGGACATATTTCCGCAACGGTTTTCTTATTTTTTGTACTTCCCATGTTTTCCCGCATTGCTACTAATATTGGTTATTTATGATTACACTAAAAGTGAGTGCTTGGTATCTCTGAATAAAGATTTAAAAAAAAAAAAATCACAACCTGTTTAGAACCACTAAAGATCTCTAAAATAGTATCGTTTTAAGTGGAATTGAAAATTTTCCCAATCCCATACACTAAAAAAAAAATTGCCCGCCTCCTGAAAGGACTGGATTGCGTACGCAAATGCCCTAGGAAATCTACCAAATATTAAGCACCTAATCTAGCATTGTAATTAAAATAAATATAAATATAATTCCATACTTACAAAATATGTTTATCTGAACACATAAAATAAATATTTTCACATACCATCTTAACACTTAAAACAAGTATTTAACATATGTGCATCATATTATTTTAACACTAAAAGTAAATCAAACAAATCAATTTTATGATATATCTCAATTTATTTCTGCTTGATGAGTTGATATTTGGGTACCTTTTTACTTGATGACGAGGTAGTTTTAGAGTTCTATTTTACTTTTTATATATTTTTCTTTTATGTTGTAGATTAAAAGAAAAAATAGTGCAAAAGAAAAAAAATTAAATTAAAGGAAAATTTTTGAGCAGCACCATGGCTGTGATGTTTGGGAGCTGTGGTGCCAGATTGTGCACCAGCCAACTACTCAGACCCAAGGCGTAGGCGCCACAACACATGTTTGTGATAATATTTTCCAATCAGTGCTCAGCATCACTGCACCCACCGAGATTTCCCGAATCTAAATGTTAAATTCAACGTTAACTTACCAGTTCCACCCAAGGCTGATAAATAGGACTTTTAAAAGCGTTGTTGGGTTCTTTTGGTAGATCAAAGGAACGACTAAAGGAGAGATATTGCTACGGAGACGAAGAAATGGATTCCAGAGGAGCTTAATTCTCAACCAGTTTCTTCTTCTTTTCTCATCATGAATATGTTTTGTACTTATTTAATTTTTGTCATGAACTAACTTTACTTTTTAAGAGGTGAGATGCAGCCTACGATAGTGTGACGCCCTAAGAAGGGAGGCAGTAAGCTTTGGGTCAATAAGATAAAAATAAGGTAAATTAGAAGAAATAAGCAAGGCAAATAAAAGAAAAGTAAATAAATATATGTGAAAAATAAGTAAATATCATTGACGGTCACCATCATGTAAATGCCACGAAGGTGGGGCCGAGATCTTCTTATCATTCACTATCACGTGGACGCTTACCACAAACTTGGGTAGGTAAATAGAAAGTAAATCATAAAAATAATAAAAACCGATGAAAATCTTTAATACAATACTTCTGAAAATTATCATAAAGCATCGTCTTTGAAATAAATTAAAAATATAGAAACTCACAAAGATGACACGACATCAACGTCGGATTGGGATAAGCCGTATATTACACGCATCATATCACAGTTCTAAAGATAATACCATTTCTAACTAATGAGTCAGGTTTCAATCTTATGACCTTCCTTTCTCTTCAAACCTAGAGGGGAGGTTTTTTTTTTTACAAAAAAAAAAAAAAGAAAAACGTGAATGGAAGGCTCAGTAGGACAATTAGTTAAAAATAAGTTATTTTAAAATAATAGTTACATATAAAATATTGTTTGTAAACAAATCTCATAATCTTAACAAAAACCAATAAATACTCTCTTGAATGAAACTTGATAAAATATCACCGTACAGGTTTTGAAAATCGAAAAGGCTATTAAAATATAATTCTTTAAGATCAAAGACAGATATTATTTCCAACAGTCATTTAAAAATCGAGCATTTGGCCAAAATAATTTAAAAAGGGCTGCCAAAGAAAGGGATAGAAATTCCTACCTTAATTTGAAATTCTAATAACATAAGCTCCAAATAAAATTTAATGTATGCTCCATAGATGTTTAAAACCTTGAAAACTGTATTTAAAATCAAAAATCACATTTAACAAATATCATTATGTCAGTTTAATTATTAGTGTGCCTTTTGACTTAAAATAATCATAACACAAAATCCTAATCCTAATCATTAAACATTGAAAACTAGAAGAAAAATACAATTCTCCAAGTTCATAGTTGGCCTGCCAAACCTACATAGTTTGGCCTATCAAACTCTAGAACTGGCCTACCGAACTAGCTTGGGTTTAGCCTGCCGATGACATGAATCCGGTCTGCCGAACCCATGAATCCGACATGCTAACCTTCAAATTCGGTGTACCAAACTGGTAATTTTTGAAAATTTTCAGGTCTTAGGTTTTGGCTTCCCCAAGCCCAAAATTCAAATTAAAGCCCATTTTTCAATTCCTAAAGTATGAAAATCATACAGAAAGCATAGAAAATCATAATAGAACAAATTTAAATTATTTTCTCCAAATTTAAACTCAATTTCACAATTGATTTCAAAATCAAAGAAAAATACAAAAACTTGTTTAAGTTGATTTTTGTTCAACTAAAGCTTAAACTCATAGTAAAACAAGTTCTGCAAACTTAAATTGAACATTATATATACTCAATGAAGTTCGGATTCGACAATCAAAGAAAAATAAAAAATTTGAAAGTAAAACTTTAAAATTTTAAAGAAAAAAGAGAAAGCTAACATTTAATGGTGTTTTTGGATTAAAAACTTGATGGATTGAACTCGTTTCCATCTTCAAATTAGCAGAAATAAAACATTAAAATCAAAATTTTAAGAGAGAAATAGGGAGAGGGAGAGCTGAGCGAGAGAGAAAGAGAGAGAAAAAGAGAGAGACTGTGAAACAAAAGAAAAAAGAAAGGGAAAAGAAAAAGAAAAGGCCCAAGCGCGTTTTCGTAAATATGGAGAAAATGTGGGATAAAAATGTCATTTGATATTTTAAAAACTAAAAATCAAATTTTTAAATGTAACAAATAAAATAAAATCTTAAATGACCAAAATTAACATTAAATTCACACTTGGTATACTAAACTTAACATAATTAATCCCACTTTAAAATTCAGAAGTGTTACAGTCCACCCTCCTTAAAAGAAACTTCGTCCTTGAAATTTTTAAATATCTAAAGTTCAAAATAAAAAACAACACTATGTACTCAAATGTAACTGTAACAACAACTGTCTCGATATAAAACTTAAAAAACCACAAAACAGTGAAAATCTCATAGGTTCAGTTCTCAAAAGATCTGAAGCCTATGTTCTGATACCATTTTATAACGCCCGGGGGGGGGGGGGGGTTAGTAAGTTTTGGGTAAAGAAGATAAAAATAAGGTAAATTAGAAGAAATAAACAAGGCAAATAAGAAAAAGTAAATAAATATATGTGAAAAATAAATAAATATCATCGACGGTCACCATTACGCGAATGCCATGAAGGTGGGGCCGAGATCTTATTATTATTCACCATCACGTGGACACTTACCATGAAGGTGGGTAGGTAAATAAATAGTAAATCATAATAATAATAAAACTGATGAAAATCTTTAGTACAAGACTACTGAAAATTATCGTAAAACAACGTCTTTGAAATAAATTAAAAATACAGAAACTCACAAAGACAACATGACATTAATGTCATATCGGGAGAAGTCGTAATCATATCACAATTCTAGAGATAATACCATTTTTACCCAAAGAGCTAGGTTTGAAAACTAGGACCTTCCTTCCTTTTCAAACCTAAAAGGGGGATTTTCAAAAAAAAAAAAAAAAAAAAAACGTGAGTGGAAGACTCAGTAGGACAATTAGTTAAAAACAAGTTATTTCAAAATAATAGTTACATATAAAATATTGTTCGTAAACAAATCTCAGGATCTTAACAAAAATCAATAAATACTTACTTGAATGAAACTTGATAAAATATTATCGTACGGGTTTTGAAAATCGAAAAGGCTATCAAAATATAATTCTTTAAGATCAAAGACAGATATTGTTTTCAACAGTCACTTAAAAATTGAGCATTTGGCCAAAACAATTTAAAAAGGGCTGCCAAAGAAAGGGATAGGAATATCATACCTTAATTTGAAATTTCAATAACGTAAGCTCCAAATAAAATTCAACGTATGCTTTATATACGTTTAAAACCTTGAAAATTGCATTTAAAATCAGAAATCACATTTAACAAATATTATAATATCAGTTTAATTATCAGTGTGCTTTTTGACTCAAAATAATGATAACACAAAATCCTAATCCTTTTTAAAACATTTTCGAATCATTAAACATTGAAAACCAGAAGAACAATACAATTCTCTAAGTTCACAGTCGGCCAGCCAAACATCCCATTCTGGCTTGCCGAACCTACACAGTTCAGCCTACCGAACTCTATAACTAGCCTACCGAATAGGCTTGAGTTTGGCCTGTCGATGACATGAATTTGGCCTACCGAACTCATGAATCCAGCATGCCGAGCTAGCAATTTCTTAAAATTTTCAGGTCTCGTGTTTTGGCTTCCCTAAGCCCAAAATTCAAATTAAAACCTGTTTTTCAATTCCTAGAGTATAAAAATCACACAAAAAGCATAGAAAACCATAATAGAACAAATTTAAATCTTTTCCCCAAATTTAAACTTAATTTCACAATTGATTTCAAAATCAAAGAAAAATAAAAAAAAACTTGATTAAGTTGATTTTTGGTCAAATAAGGCTTAAACTTATAGTAAAACAAGTTCTACAAACTTATATTGAACATTATTTAAGCTCAATGAAGTCTGGATTCAACAATCAAAGAAAAATAAAAAATTTGAAAATAAAACTTTGAAATTTTAAAGAAAAAGAGAAAGTTAACCTTTAATGGCATTTTTAGATGAAAAACTTGATGGATTGAACTCGTTTCCATCTTCAAATTAGCGGAAATAAAACATTGAAATCAAAATTTTCAAAGAGAAAGAGAGAGAGGGAGAGCTGAGTGTGAGAGAAAGAGAGAGAAAAAGAGAGAGAGAGCGTGAAAGAAAAGAAAAAGGAAAGGGAAAAGAAAAAGAAAAGGCCCAAAGGCATTTTCAAAAATATAGGAAAAATGTGGGATAAAAATGTCATTTAGTATTTAAAAAACTAAAAATCAAATTTTTAAATGCAAATAATGAAATAAAATCTTAAGTGACCAAAATTAACATTAAATTTATACTTGACACACTTAATAATTAAACTTAATATAATTAATTTCACTTTAAAATTTAAGGGTGTTACAGATAGATAATATGTTTTTTATTGTTTAATTATTTATAATAGATTTTTTTGTTTATTTATATTATTATGTTCTTAATGTTTTGAATTACTTGCCATGAATCAGATGATAAATATTGAAATTCGGCACTTGAGCGAGGAAATTTTAAATACGATGATAGGATAATATAATTTAAGATTTTATAAAGTTTGAGTGGTACATAATTTCTTCGTAGCTATCTTCAATAACCGCCATATGTTTTTCTCCCAACCCACTTTTCAAAAAAAGACTATAGATCTTAATAAATTTTTAATAATTTGTTTTTTTTATAAAAATACCAAAATTGGTTATTAGATATTTTCACTCGACACTCTCGAAAGAAGGAGTGAATAAATTAGTTTAACATTAATTTATTTTGCTAACAAGCCCCTTCTACTTGTAATTTTTCTCTTTAATTTTCTTTCATGCTCAGTTACTTTTTTCTCTCACTTATCTCTTCGTCTTCTTCATTCTCCTCCTAGAAAGCATTTCAATTTCCACCAAAGTCAGAACCTTCAAATATGATGCATTCAACATGTCGACGTACTTGGCCCTGCGGAAACTTTAAGAACGTTATCATTATCTCTGACGAATGGGAACTTCCCAACTTGCAGAACCGACGAGTTCTGCATTTGCCAGAGTCTGTCGGAAAAGCAGGTGGGTTTCTTTGATCTAGTCAATACTTTTTTTTTTTTTTCTTTTATGGATTAAGACATTAAGCATTTTGGCAAACGATACGACATGCTAGTTTTTAAACCTTTTCTCTTTCCTTCCCTTGCTTGTAGCGGAAACCTTAACCAGTGCACTAGCTCTGAATTTTTTGTAAGTTATATTAATAACGAAAGTCTCTTCATTAATAGTTTTCCCTTTATTTATACTTATTTTTGTATTAGAAAATGTTTTGATTTAATTTTGAGTAATTTACCTGTTTATGTACGTTGTAATATCTATTGAATAGTGCTATTTACTAGTAAACATTTTCTTTTGTTCTAATATGTGAATGTAGGCACCTTACCAACCACGTTAAAACTTCTCTCTTTATTCTTAATCTGAGGATGCACCGTAGAACCACATTAAATTTTATAACATCTCTTTATCAAAACATCATACTCAAACAAGTCTTTGCTTCACTATGGCAGAAGTCACCCTTTTCTTCCTATGCACAATTGTGCCAAACGTCTCTTACCCCTTTTATTTGCTTCTTTATTTTTTTAATGTGACACCTTTTGTTTTTTTTTTAGCTTATTTTTCTTTATCATAGGTCATGTGTCTCTTAATCTTAGGTCAAAAGCGTCCAAACCTTAGGTCATGCTACTCCAATCCCAAGCCCATGCACCTCCACTAGGTCATGCACCTCTAATTCCTAGGACATGTGGCTTTAGCAATTTCCTTGCACTTGTTTTCATACCTTTGCCCCAGTTCCTTGTGCCTACCCTTGCCATTGTTTTCTCATTTTTCATTATTATAGGTTGTGTACCTTTCAATCCTAGGACGAGTGTCATGACCAAAAACCGAGGGTAATGACTAAATTGAAAATAATATTTCTAAAGATCTAAAAAGTAAATACTCAAAAATTGTTATGGGACTCAAAAAATTATAAAAATTCTTCAATATGCTCTGGAGTTTTAGATATTAAATAAAAAGATAAATATACAAATAGAAAATTTAAGACAGAGATATACAAATTTTAAATGAATACTTACAAACTAAGTAAAAATATAGCTGCGCAACTTTAGTCAAAATAAATAAAAATATATTCAAATAACAAATAAAAGAGAGTTTATAAATAATCAATCATCTATTAGGAATGTCCAATTTATGTATCTTTCATGCACAAAGAAAATTATAGAGAGTGTATACCAATCGAATAGCAAGAAACATTAATGACAATCCCAGACTTCGATGATCAATTGATTAACCTGAAAGGAGAAAGCAGGGGGAGTCAGCACATAGTGCCCAGCAGAAAATCTATCACTTGCCTCTCGGTTTTTCCTTCTATTATATATTATCTACAAAATCCTCATAAAGTTATTAAACAAAATCCCAAATCCATACAAGAAAAATTCATCTGTTCACAATTTACCAAACCAATCAATAACTAACAATTTGTAATAGTCACTTAATTACTTTGACATACATCCTAGGTTGTTAGTGAAGGAAAGGAAGAAAGAAAGATTATAATTAATTCCATCGTGCCCTAAATAAACTCTCTATGTCTGTTGTGCCCCTAAAGAGCATCCCGTGAGATAGGCCATATAACATCATTGGTACCAAAAAATGTAAGTCCGTTGTGCCCCAACAAATAAGCACCCTGTAGGATATAACTTTGAGATTCATTGGATGCCTTAAGATTTGTCCGACGATGCTGCATCAGGTCTCAACATTTATAGGATCTGGTTATAACCCATCTAACTACTAAAAACACATCCTAAATCATTCTACCCATGTTAGCAAGTTTTTGATGAAATTTTGGTAGCATAACGGCCTAATTTTCTTAAAACCAAAATTTTTCAACCTATAAGCAAACAATTTATAAATACATTATGGTGTGTCGTAACTTCAAGATGCACCATTCGGAGTAACTATATTATATCACATAACAAGAATGCAGCCAATATCATTCACCATTCCTTCCACATTAATCATATCATACGAACTCTATTTTCAAGGCCAAGCCCATACATCATATCATTGACCCAAATCTCAAATCAAAAATAAATTCATAGGCATTCAATATGAATATAAAAGCCAATCTCAATATCAAAGTGTGCATAAATCAATTCAACAATAAGTTTTAGCTAATAATAGTAATATATTAATAATGATAAAAATAATAACAATAATGATAACAGTGACAACAACAACAACAACAACAACAATAACAACAACAACAATAATGATAACAATAATGGTGATGATGATGACGACGACGACGACGACGATAATAAGATCAACAACACATCAATAATCATAAGGACAATAACAACAACAACCATAATAATAAATTGAAATCCAAATAATTTAGCTTTAAATTATAAATTTCATTGACTAATTAAATAAAAAAATCACAAAAGATGAGTAATAGAGTTCGTACCAACTTAGTCGACAACATTTGGTGGGAGGAAGATTTAAAACGGAGACAACCGTTGTAACTTTGAATCACAAACATAGCCTTTGGAATTTCATCTTACAAATACGACACCATAAACACGTCTAGAATGTCAAAAACAGGTTGGAATGACATTTTTCTAATTTGGTGGTTGGGGTCAACTGTTGACCATCGTGGACCAAGGTCGACTGGCATTGACCCTAGTTGACCGATGAGGCGGCGATGGAGATGGATACCAAAATGATGCTCTTGATTTGAGATTGTAACACCCGTCAATTTTCTTATAACAGATTATGTCATTTTAATAACGACGTTAAGTAATCATTTTATGATATGTGTTATGATATATGTGCTAACCATTTTATTTAAGTGTTATGACAGGTGACGGTCACATGAAATTAATGTGCTCAAGTGTTCATGTTATTAATGTTATATGTTTAATCATAATTTTGTGATAATTTAATGCTTTGATGAATTTTGGTATGTTAGGGTAGATCGGTGGGCCGGACCATTTCGGTCGGTAGGCTAAAATGACCCCCTTGAAACGGCAAGCCGATGGTATATCATCGGTAGGCCAGACTTTAAGAATTGGCAGGCCGAAATGGGACATTGGCAGACTAATAACAGCTGACGAGCAGTCAATAGAAATTTCATAAAATTTGTGAGAAAGATGATTATGTGATTGGATAATGATTTTTGATTGATTGGCATATTTATGGATTAATTTCCTTATTTTAGGAAATGAAACATTTGAATTTTGATTGATTGGATTTAATTGATTAAGGTTTCCCATTTTAAAAAGGCAAGATATGGTAAGTGAAGCTAAATTGTTGACTCTCCATTTTCCTCATGAATTTTGCCTTCATTTTAATCAAAAAATTCTAATTAGTATTAGGAAGATGAGCTTTCCTTATTTTGAATTTCATTTTCATGATTTAAAAAAAAAAACTCATTCTCTCTCTCACAAAATTTCTCTCAGATATCTTTACTTTCTTTTCTTTTCTTTTCTCTTTTCACGTCTTCCTCCACCCTTTCTCCTCCCTTAAATTTTTGTTACAAATAATTGAATAAAACATTGTTCTCTTACGTGAATTTGAAGGAGTTTTGAGAAGAAATCGTATTAAGGTAAGAATTCATTTTTCGGTATTTCTTTTCCTGCATTCGGATGCTATATCTTTGTCTACAAATTTTGTTTTGCTCTAAATTTTTAATATGTTATTCATGCTGTGTTATGTGCTAACCCTCAAAATTTCACCTCAATTGGATTTTTCTACGCTGAAATATGAATTTTTTTCTCTCTAGCACTCACTGTTGAATTATGCTAAACAGTAATGTTGTATTATCTCTATGTTTCGACCCTTATATCTTTGCCTACAAATTTTTGTTTGCTCTGAAATTTTAATATGATTTTCATGAATATGCTATATGTTGTTGGTCCAAATTTGGTGCTATTTGGTGTTATGTAGGCTGAGATATTAAATGTTCACGCTTTGCACCTCATAATAAATTTTTGCTGATTGGTTATGTTGCACGAAAATGTGGTTTTTGTTCTAGGGGTTAATGAATGCTATTTTATATGAAATTTGGCAAATATGTTCATGTATATGTTAAATTATGGATTGAAAAGTTTGGTGATGGTTTGATAAATATTTTATGTGTTATGGAATTTTTATAGATGCTAGGTATTTAAACTGTTTTAACGGTAAATTTGTTGAACTTTTATTGTGTAATGTTTTTTTATTTTTAAAATAATTTTATTTGGTGATGAGAAATTTTGTGATACTGTAATTGTATGTTAATATGATGTCATATGAACTTTGAGGTCTAAATAAGTTTATTTTAATTGTTTGGCACTAATTATTGCATGTAACTCACTGTCCAAATTATTTATGGCTATTTTTGTCTCTGCCTTCTAATGCACGGTTTGAGCTGTAAGGAATTTATTTATAGGTGATTTTTGGATATGTTATATTTCTATGTGTTTATTATACGTTTTAATTTTTGTAAATTTTTATATGACATGAGAATGTGATAAATGGACCTGAGTTAAGAATTGTTCACTGCCTAACTGTTGCTGGCAGATTTTATGTTGAATTTTACATGACTTGTTTTAGATGACAAATGGAATTTTTGAGCCTAAAGAAAAATCATGGTAATGTGTATATATGTTAACTTTGTTCTTGCAAAATTTGGTGCTCTAATTTTATGTGTATGTTAAGTTATTAAATTTTGAATTCATGTAAGTCAGAAATGTAATTGTGTTGATAGTTTTATTTAAATGTTTTAAAATTAATGAAATATGTTGTAAATGTATATTTTATGTGGGATTAATTCATTGAAAATAAATTTTAGTTGCCATTTTATGAATGTATGACATGAACACAATGAGAAGTGAGCACATCGAGACCACGGCGTCGTCACCTTTAAGTTAAGGTTAAGTAAGCTTATTGCGGTAAGTACATTCTCACCTGCAACATGATGAGTTTATGAAAAGTTTGAAATCTACATTCATGATGGTTTTATGATGATTTCTCATGATGATTTTAAATGAAGTATTATTATGGAAGTTTTTAAGGTATGAAAGTTTATGCATGTTTTGATGATAATGTTTTTTTTCAAAGCATGAAAGTATAAATATGTATATATGTATCAATTAAATAAGTGTTACACACCCAATGATGATGTTAAGTTATGATATGATATGATATGATATGATGTCATGTTTGGTTTGGGATTAACTACCCTTTTCCTCTCATGATGGCGCGTCTATGATGATGATGTTATGGTGCAACACTTGGGCCCTTAAGATAAAATGAATAAAGTTTTAATATGGACAAGGTAATGAAAGATATGTTCCTTATGAAAAAGTGCCTAGTGCACTATTATGATGATGATGATGATGATGATGTTCATAAAATGTTTTAAGTTGTGAGATTTAAATGTACTTACTAAGCATTAGCTTATTCAATTTTACATCATGTTGCAGATAAAGGTAAGAGAGTTATGGAATAGGTGGAGGACACTGACGGGCGTGTGAGCTAAGGATGATGAATTGCAAATGGAAGACGCCAAGAGAAGAAGTTTTAAAACTTTGGAACTATGTTTATTTTTATGTTTTTATTTCTGGGTATGTTTATTGTTTCCGCACCTTGAAGCTTTTGGAACTTATTAAAAAAAATTAATTTCTAATTTTTAAGAGTTCGGCCTGCCGACCATTATTGGTCGAACTGCCGATGTATGGATCGGCCTGTCGATTACCCTGTACCAGCCTGCCTATCTTATCGAATTTTGAAACCCTATTTTGTAGAGCCCCGGGTGTCCTGCTGAAGGTCTACCTTTGGCCTACCAGACCACTTTAGCCTGCCGAACTGTGAGTGTAGTTTCTCAAAGATGTTTTAAAAAAAAAGTTAATTCAATTTACAATGGTATTGGCAAACTATTTAATAGATGTTTATTACCAAGTAATTTTATTATAATAGATTAAGTTTATTAAATATTGATATGTAATAATATGTTTATGCATGAATCCTGGGAAGGTTTTGCCAAATTACCTTTTTATCAAATAGTTTATTTTATAATTATAAGTAATAAGGAATGAATGTAACGACATCTATGACGTTCGTAAGGGGGGCGTTACAGAGATCACTGCTGCAGAGTTAGTTTTCCAAAACGAGGCTCGGTTTGACAAAAAACGACACAAAATCGACTAGGGAGGTGGTGGGTGATTAGATTTTTTGACGATGATTCGGTCGATGGGTGGCTGGGTCTTGCTCCTCTTGGCATGGAAAACACAATAGAGTGGTTGGCCAGAGAAAGTGGCGGCAAATGGCATTGAAATCGATTGTTAAAAGCCAAGGAGGTGTAGTAGCCTTGGGTTGGCTCCGAGCTACCTACGACGAGTGAGGGGGCAGCAGTTTGGTGGTTGGGACTGTGAGCAACGACGGTTCCATTTAGTTTAAGCATGTAGGTGGGGCACCCTGAGGAAGTCAGATGGGAGAAGCAGGGGGCTTTCTTGGTTTGCACGAGAAGGAAGAAGGAAAAGAAAAGAAAGAAGAAAAGAAAAGAGAGCAAGAAAAAAAAAAAAGGAGGTGGGGGGAAGATCTGATATTTTAAGATCAGAATTTTTTTTAATTTTTCTAGAATAAATTTCTACCCCAAAGATAAAAATTTCAAATTGACCTCAAATTTTGAATTCTTTTTCAATTAAAACCATAAGTTTTACAATTCATCTACCTTAAAAATTTCATCCTTGAAATTTGCAAAGTTTAACTTCAGTTTAAAAATTAAACAAGTATTTCACATATAACTAAACTATAATTGTAAGGAAACATCAATAAGATGACCTACTACATGACCAAAAGAGTAATTGAAATTTTTATTGTCACAAAAGCTCTTTAAATGCTCATAAATTTAATATTAAGAAAAGAGCAGACCATGAACAATCCCTACAAAAATCTAAATCTCTTGCATACTAAGGTAACCCTCCATCAATAAACATACACAATAAATAAGTAAGGCCCTTAATAATTGTCAATCTCCTTTGCAATCTTGTTTCATCACATTGAGTACACATAACCACCAAGAGAACATATCATGCCTCATTTATATAACCCTTCATAAGTAGACATCAATAATACTAGCCTACACTTGTTCGACATAAATTCCAAAGCGTGAAAAATCTTTACTTCCTTCAAGTCATTGAATTATGTCAAAATTGGAACTTATAAAAAAACTAAATAAACAATAAAACGAAGTCAATTGCACAACTCTCAAAATCCATGAATCAATCTTTAACTTCCCAAGCCAACATAATTTACTTAAATCAAAAGCAATATTAAAAAATAGCTTCTATAGATAGACACCCATCCAAATTAAAATTAGAAAATTTCAATTTCTAAACCAATGAGGTTTCTCATTGTCCATCTTGGAGAAATAGTGACATTCCTTTACAACATCAGCGTACCCTAAAAGTTCCAATCAAAACCCAGTTACAAAGGTTCTACTTAGACATATTGATTGGTCTCATGTCCCAAACTCTAAATACCATTTTAAATAGACACAATCAACTAGTATGTAAACAAAAGCCTCGAATGAGATTTGTTTCATGCTCCCCTTACATGTTATTGTCAACCCAAGATGAAAACTAAGAAACTTTCCTAAATGTCTCCATAGGTGTACCATGTTGTCATCCTAAAAGAGGCATAATCAAGTATTAATCAATCTAAATATTACCTCAAAATATTCATATTAATTAATGGCCTAATTAGTATCACACAGTTTAGAGGTGTAGAACAAAACTAAAGTTTAGCATCAAGACCAATAGAGGTTAGTCAGGCAACATTTGATGCATCAATCCCAAACTAGATACCAAAACATTTACTATCCTAAACCAAGACTCATAAATAAATCGAACAAATTATTCCAACCAAAAGGAACCTAAAATTGTATGTGAATTACCTAAGGATCAAGAAAATAACAAATGAGTCAACCCTTAAACCATGACTAGAAATAATTCTCAAATTCAACTTAAAGCTTTATCAAACCTATGCAATTTGTTTCCTAACCTATAGTTACTACATTCCAACAGAAATCTCCTTTTCCCAAAAGTCTATAAGAAATCACTTTACAATGCATTCTATACCCCCTTAATATATAATGTTTAACCCACAATCTTAGTCAAAGTTCATCCCTAATATGTCACTATAACGACATATAAAAGCCCCAAAATTTCATAATCAAATGCCAAAGCAAGCTAAAAAAGCAATGTCATGATTAGATTGTTAATGTTTTAGGAAGACCTTATCGTCGTCACTAGTTAAGGTGGGCAAATTATTCAATCTTCCATAAGCATATGCCCCACGTACCACACAAGAGCTCCCTCATTCAAAAGATTTGAAGCTTAGAACTAGTAATACAGAGAAAAATAAACTAAATAACTCTTATCGATTGTTTTTCTAAGTTACTTTTTGATCAAAAATAGCGAAGTAACCACAATATACTTACTAATAATTCTATAACTTATAACTGAGGAACAATCTAAAAAGGAATAATACAAATCCCAACCATAGTCCTCCAAACCAAAATGATATCCTCAAACCAAACTACTGTCACAACTACCTATATTACATCAAAACCTAAAATTAAAAACATCTAAAACTTCACTCTATATACAATGCTTAAACGAAAAAAAATTCCCTACTTTGATCTTTCAGTTGATAACTAAGATTTAATTAGTCCTTACTACTTATCCCTCAATTTCATAATCACCAATCTATGATTATACATATAAACATTTCTCACTCATCTTTCCATAATACGATCCAAATTAACTCTTCCAAAAAACCTATAGACCCACTAAATGAAATTCATAACCAGAGCTTAGATTTTCCTCGACGCTCATGTCATCCAATAGTATCCATAGACTTAGTATTTCTCTAGTCCCAAAAGCCATAAGTTCAAAATTTCATTCATTAAAAGACTAAAAATATATATAACATCAAAACTATGATTGCAAATTAAAGATTAAAAGATAGGTCTTTGAAGCATAAATTTTAAGAACACCATTTTCATCATCTCTTTTAAACCTAAAATAAAGTATTTTGCATCAATGAAAGAATCTCAAATACCTATTTAAAAAAATAGTTTTAGATTATGTGACATAAAGAGGCGATGATTAGACCAAACAAAAATAAAATTTGTGAATAAGCAGTGAAACCTGGAAACTACGACGACAAAAATTTTAATTTTTCTCAAATATAAATAAAACTCAAGTAAATCAGAAGAATCAAGGTGGATAAAAAAAATGCAACCTAACTTGTCGTTTATCAATGAAACAATTGATATAGAAATGCATAGGAGAAACACAATAAGCAAGAGATAAAATTTGCTACAAATCTCATTCAAATAGATATACTTGGAGTAAGTTTAAGGGAAACCTTTTTAAATTAAGTAACACTCCACAGACATTTAACAAGGTGACTCAAGGTGACGAATGCAATGCTATCTTAAGATAAAGGTACAAAGTAGAACAAAATTTCAATCCCAACAGTAAAAACATGAGAGAAGCTTCAATAGAGATGCAAGAATCAATACGATATACTTCAAACTCATTAGCTTGATAGATTGGTGCATGGAGTTCACATTCTTATTAATACAACTTCCAAGTAGTTGATTAAACCAAACAAAACCTAACAGTGTAAATTCTAAGAACTTAAGATTCATCGCTCTAATACCCTAATTGTCATGACCCAAAGCCAAAGGTAGTGACTAAATTGAAAAGAATATTTTTAAAGATCTAGAAAGTCAAAACTACTTGAAAACTATAGTGGGACCCATAAATTAATAAAAATTCCTCAATATGCTTTGGAGTCTTAAATATTAAATAAAAAATAAAAAAATAGAAAATTTAAAAAGGAGATATACAAATTTTAAATGAATACTTATAAACTAAGTAAAAATGCAGCTATGTAGCTTTAGTCAAAATAAATAAAAATAAATGCAAATAACAAATAAAATAGAGTTTATAAATAATCAATCATCTACTAGGGGTGTCCAATTTATATATCTTCCATGCACCAAGAAAATTAAAGAGAGTGTATACCAATCGGACAGCGAGGAACATTGATGACAATAATCCCAGACTTTCATGATTAATCGATTAACCTAAAAGGGGAAAGCAGGGGGAGTGAGCACACAGTGTCCAGTAGGAAATCCATTGTCCACTTCTTGGTTTTTCCTTCTATTAGTATGTTATCTATAAAATCATCATAAAGTTATTAAACAAAATCCCATATCAATATAAGAAAAATTTATCTGTTTACAATTTAACAAACTAATTGATAACTAACAATTTTTAATAGTCACTCAATTACTTTCACGCACATCCTGTGTTGTTAGTGAAGGAAAGGAGCAAAGAAAGATTATAATTAATTCTGTCGTGCTCCAATTGAATACTCTATGTTTGTTGTGTCCCAAAGGAGCACCTCATGAGATAGGCCATATAACATTATTGGTACCAAAACATATATGTCTATTGTTCCCAACAAATGAGTACCCTATGGAATATAACTTTGAGATATATGTTGGATTGTGTTAAGATTTGTCCAATGGTACTGTGTAAGGTCTCAACATTTATAGGACCTGGTTATAACACATCTGACTATTAAAACCCATCCAAAATCATTCTACCCACGTAGTTAGTTTTTGATGAAATTACTACAGCATAACAACATAATTATCTCAAAACCAAAATTTTTAAACCTATAAGAAAATGATTTACAAATACATTATGGTATGCCATAACTACAAGACACACCACCTAGAACAACTATATCATATCACATAACATGAATACACCCAATATCATTCACTATTCTATCCACATTAATCAAATCATAAAAACTCCATTTTCAAGGCCAAGCTCATACATCATAACATTGACCCAAATCTCAAACAAAGAATAAATGTACAAGCATTCTATATGAATATAAAAAACCAATCTCAAGATTAAAGTGTACATAAATCAATTCAACAACAAGTTTTAGTTAGTAATATTAATAATAATAATGACAATAAGAATGATAACAACAACAACAATACAACAATAATAATAAAAAAATAATAATAATAGTAATAATAATAATAATAAGATCAACAACACATTAGCTTATAAGGACAATAACAACAACAACCATAACAATATATTGAAACCCAAATATTTTCGCTTTAAATTTTGAATGGTATTGAATAATTAAACAAAAATATCACAAGAGATAAGTAATAGAGTCCTTACTAACTTAGTCGATGACATATGGAAGCAAGAAGATTTAAAATGCAGTCCTCTATTGAAACTTTGAATTACAAACTCAGCCTTTGTAATTTCGTCTCAAAAATCCGACATCACGAAGGCATCCAAAATGTCAAAAATAGGCTAGAATGCCATGTTCCTAGTTTGGTGGTTAGGGTCAACCGTGGACCATCGTGGACCATAATTGACCGCGCTAACCATGATTGACCAACGAGGTGGCAACATATATGGGTGCTAAAATAAAGCTCTCGACACGAGGATTACTATTCCAAAGTTGTTTTTTCAAAATGAGGCTCTATTCACCTTGCCAAAAAAAGGCACAAAACTAGTGAGGGAGGCAATGAGTGACTAGATTTTCGATGATGATTCGACCAATGGGTGGTTGGGTCTTGCTCCTCTAGGCATGGGGAACATGGTGGTGTGGTTGGCCAAAGAAAGTGGCAACAAACGGCACAAAAATCTATTGCCAAAAGCAAGGAGGCGCGATGGCCTTCGATTAGCTTCGAGTTGCCCACAGCGAGTAAGGGGATGGTAGTCTGATGGCTGGGACTTTAGGCAATGGGGAATTGATTTTGCCAAAGTATGGAATACGAGAGAAGTAGGGGGCATACTCAGCTTGCATAGGTAGGAAGAAGGAAAAGAAAAGAAATAGGAAAATAAAAGAAGAAAAGAATAGAGAAAAAGAAAAACAAGAGGTGTAGGGGGAAAGATATGATCTTTTAAGATCAGAAATTTTTTTTGAATTTTCTAGAATAGTTTTTTAGAATGAATTTCTACTCCAAAATTATCAAAAACTTTAAAGTGGCCTAAAATTTGAATTCTTTTTCAATTAAAACCATGGGTTTTACACCGAGAACATCTAAACCTTAGGTCATGTGCCTCCAATCCGAAAACCATGCACCCCCACTAGGTCATGCACCATCAATTCCTAAGACATGTGCCTTCAATAACTTTCCTATGCTCCTTTTCATACCTTTGCCCCATTCCTTGTGCCCTTGCTCCTTCGTCAATTATCGTCCCTATTAAACTTTCCCTTTCTTTTTCTTTTTTCTTTTTTAGAAAAATAAACAAATAGAGAATAAGAACATGTTATTAACACTAATGGTTCTTAAACTTTAAGGCCTCCTTCATGTTACCCCTTCAACTTTAAAATCACCACTTTCCACCTTGAACTATCAAAACTCTTTACTTTACCTAAATTTTAAAAATTCCTATTTTGCTCATGAACTTTCAAAGCTCCTCATCTTGTCTCCTTTTTTTGATTTTCTTTTCAAATAAATGGAATTATGCCCACATGATTTGTATATGGATCACATGTAAAGGCAAAAAGAGATTTTATTACTCTTAGGTTTTGTTTTACATTTAACTCTCTCATTTAATTTTTTTATTTGCTCTCATTTAAGAAGGCTCTGTGTGCATATTTTTTTCAATGTTGTTTACCGATAACTCCTCATTTGTAATGAGTAACTCATCTTTTTTAATATTCAAATTCAAATATCAGCCAACAATATCCACTCATCTAATGAGTACACATTCAAAATAAGAAGAAATGAATAGGCAACTCTTTTTTAAATGGGAGTTCAGATAAAAAAATTCATCGAGTGAGAGTGAAAACATAAAACAAAATTTAAGAGTGATAAAATCTTATTTTTGTCCTTATAGGTGACTCATGTGTGAATCATGTAATTCTATCTATTTGAACTAAAAATAAAAAAATATAAGACAAAATAAGGAGCATTGAAATTTCAAGGACAAAATGGTGCTTTTTAAAAATTCAGGAGTCAAGTCAAAAGTTTTAAAACTTCATAGAGTAAAGTGGTGATTTTTAAAGATCATGAGGCAAAGTGAGGGAGATCTTAAAGTTTAGGGGCTATTAGTATTAATAACCCAATCAAGTTCTTCCAAGATTACAATATCCTATCAAAGGTCTATTTTGCAAGAGCATATTAAGAAAGTCAACATATTATATGGAATTACTTTTGTTAGTTGTTTCTACTTTATATGATTTTAGGAGATCTAAAAGTTTTTGTAACTTTTTTGGGAAGAAGCTACTAGAGTAATTGCATGCTAACTTGTTCAAAAAAACTCATTTTTTATATGAAATATGTTATTTTGATTAAAAATCATAACATGTTGAGTTTTTTGTAAATATTTTATAGATCAAGGGAAATAAATGCTACGTTATGAAAACATAGGGCACGTTGTGTTAGAGATAGATGCCTTAAGGATACACTGATTCAGATTTTCAATCCTATCTCGATTTGAAAATATCAAATTTTGGTTCTATGTTTACTCTAGGTGGCGGTGCCATTGTTTGGAGAAGTTTCAAATAAGATTACACTTTGGATTCAATGATAGAGGCTAAGTATACGACAGCTAGTGATGCTTCAAAAGAAGCAATGTAACTTTGCAAGTTTCTTTGGGATCTTGAGATAGTTCCTATTAGACATATATGTCCTAAAGAGTAAAAATGTAATATGTTTTTGAAGACGTTTTTAACAATAAAGAATTTATTTATTATTTATATATCAAATCTTGTCCTCTTTACGTTTATATTTGTTGAATATATAATAAGCAAGCAAAATTCAAGACTGTTGGTCTAAACCTTTAGAATCAAGCATATGATGGATAGATTATGTAGAAGACATGATTCTAAAGGTGATGGTCTAAATCGTAAGATCTGCAATCGAGAGAATAAAGTTGGGCACTTTATTCATGCACAGATTTTATGTTGTCTATATCCTTAACGAGAGATGGTTTGTCTTGGCCATTAAAGGTGGACTCCATGAATAGAAACATTAGCACATTGTCATAGGTGACGATATATTGGATCGGGACATAAAGTGAATTGATTTGGATTAATAATTTTGTCTTGGCAAATTGATTCACTTTAGACAATCGTATGTATTGTATCTTAATCTTGAGATAAATAGTAGACTCGTTGTCTTAACTTATGTCTTTTGATGTACCAAAGGGTGATATCTACATTTTTATGTTAGTATGTATGTCGGTACATTAGAGGCATGAGTGCTGATAGTGTAGACCTGTTATTCACACATATGAAATCCGTAGCTCCTCTTTAGGAGTCGTTGATATTCTATTATATGTGTTTCTTATAATTAAAAAACTAGAGGGCTCAACTATTTAGATACATAGGTATAACTAAATGGTATACCATCTTTAGATGGTAAGTCTTCAGATGGTGTGATAATGGAACGTAAGATAAAAATAATTAAGAAGGTAAGATAGAATTTATTCTTAAGCCAATTATGGATAATCCTATGGGGATATGATACATTATGATAAGTCATGGTGACTTAGCTATACGGGCTTCATAATTCTATATAGTTTGAGAGTGCAGCTCTAAGCTTTTAATGGAGTAGTGTTAGAGTTGATAATTATGTAATGTATATCTGGGATATTGGGTTTTATTATTAAGCTTGAGCTATATAGATCCATCAAGTCTCCTTTGCTAGCTCATAATAAATCCTGTAACGATATGGCGTTCTTTTTCAATAATTAGTGACTTATGTCAAATTATCATATGGGCTAAAATTTGATAGGATTAGATAATTTATGTTTGGTTATCGATTAAACTAATTTTGTGTAAATTAATTCAAGATAAATTTGTTGAATTATCAGGAATATTTTTTCTTAGAAATTATCTAGATATGATTGTTTTAATCAGATAACTTCTTTATTGGGCTGTTTAAATTGAAATTTAGGCTCTATTCTAAGAATCTTGTTTGGAAAATAAAACATTCAGGGATCAAAAATTGTAAGTCGATAGGCCGATCTGCCAGTTCGGCCTGCCAACCAAACGATTTTTGATCACACATTTTTAGATGTGATATCTTATTTGATATTGATTCTGATTTAAATTTTTGAGGGCTTATTTGATAAGGACTGGCTGCCTACGCCCAACCTCTATAAAAGAGGAGTGAGACTCATTGTTTTTTAGATCAGTTAAGAAATCTAGAGTGTGTACTCTGCTAGTAAGACTCTAAAACTTCTCAGAGAGCAATTGTTCACAAATCATAAACTATAGCTTTGGGTACTTTTAGCTAGTTTGAAGGAAAGTCGCCTAATGGAAGAGCTGCATGAGTATGCCCACACTTACACCGATCGTGGATAGAGAATAGCAGAGAAGGCTAGTTAGTTAAGGTCTTTCTACAACGTCCTTTCTCTTCATTGATTGCAGGAGCTTTTTAGCAAACAAAGTTACTAAGATTTGGTTAATTTATGCATATAGAATATTAAACTTGTGTTTTGAAAATACTCTGGTACATAAAAATTTAAAATTCTACTGCATACTATTTTTATAATAGTTTCTTGCATGGATAAGACAGTATCATTGTATTGTGATAATACTACAGCGATAACTAATGTTAAGGAACCAAGCTTTCACAAGAATAGTCAGTATATTCATCAATATCATGTGATAAAGGACTTTGTTGAGGGCAGACATGTTGCAATATGCAAAATCGTGTTCGAGGACAATTTATTGATCCTTTCACAAAGATACTAACTACAGGAGTTTTTGAGAAGCATATAGAGGCTATGGGGATATGAGGTATGCCATATTTACTAACCTGGTGTAAGTGGGAGAATGTTAGACATAGGTGCACTAAGGAGTAAAATGTTGTAATATGTTTATGGAGACATTTTATAAATGAAGAGTTAAATATTCATATATCAAATGTTGTCTTCTTTATGTTTATTTCTATTGAATATATGATAAGCAAATAAAAGTTTGAGGCTGTTAGTCTAAACCTTTAAGAATCATGCATATGATGGACAAATTATACATAAGATATGAATCTTAAAGGTGATGGTCTAAATTATAAGATCCACAATCAAGGGAATAAAGTTGGACACTTTATTCATGGTAAGATTGTTATATTGTTTGCATCTCTAACGGGAGATGGCTTGTCTTGGTCATCAAGTGGGGCTCCATGAGTCGAAACATTGGTGCATTATCATACATGACAATGTATTGGATCGGAACAAAAAAGTTGAACTGATTTGGTTAATAATTTTATTTGTACAAATAAGTTCACTTTAGATAATCATATGTGTTATGTCTTAACCCTGAAATGACTAATGGGCTTGTTATCTTGACTTATATCTTTTGATGTATCAAAAGGTGACATCCTAACTTAATGATGGCATGCATACTGGTACGTTAAAGGCATGACTCATGATTGATGTAGACTCATTTTCTTTTATATGCATTATCCTATAGTTGAAAAATTGGAACGCTCAGCCATTTGGATACATAGGTGAACCGAATGGCATACTATCTATAGATAGTAAGTATTCTAATAATGTGATAATGGAACGTAAGATAAAAATAATCAAGAAGTAAAATAGAATTTGTCTTTAAGCCAATTATGAATATCATATGGGGATGTGATACATTATGATATATCATGGACGGTTAGTTTATTGAAGCTTCATAATTTTATATAATTTGAGGGTGAAGCTCTAAACTTTTAGTGGAGAAGCGTTAGAGTTGATAATTATAAAATATATATCTAGAATATTGTATTTTATAATTATAAGAGCTTGGACTATAAATGTCCATTGGGTCCTCTTTGCAAGTTTATAATAAATCCTGTAATAATACAGTATATTTTTACTACATATTGGTTACTTATGTTAAAATATTAGATTTATTAAAAGTCAATAAGACTAGATTTAATAATAGATGTTAGTTTATTGGTTGAATTAACGTTATAAATTAATTCAAGATAAAATGTTAAATCATTTGGATAATATTTTATTTTCTATAGGATTATTTGTTTATGACTGTTTTAATTAGATAATTTCTCTATTGGGATATTTGAATTAAAATTGAGGCTCTATCTAAGATTCTCAGGTGGAAAATAAGATGTTTTGAGGATTCCAATTTAGTGTAAGCTCAGCAAGCCGATGGAATAAGTTCAACAGGCCAATCTCCCAAATCGGCTTGCCGATTGTGCGATAATCTGTACACATATTTTTGACATGTTTTTCATTAGAATTTTAACGAGACTTGAATATTGAGGCCTAATCTGATAAGGTTTAACCCTAAATTCGACCACTATAAATAGGGGGTGAGTTTTCTTTGTTATTTAGATCATTTAAGAAACATAGAGTGAGTCCTCTAGTGAGAGAAACTCTGAAACACCCTGAGAGCTATTGTTCAACATCAAGGATCTTAGCTCTAGGTTTTCTCAAGCAGTTGAAAGGAGAGGCACTAGAGGAAAAGCCCTAGGACGTTATTCTTTTCACAAATTGTTGTTGCTTTTCAGTTCATAAAAGAGGCCAGTAAGATTTGTTATTAATTTATGTATTTAACATGTCAAACTCATGTTTTGGACAATACTTTGATTTTAAATTTTAAAATTCTATTGCGTACTTGTTTTTCAATAAATGGTATCAGAGCCTGATTTTTCCATTGAATTTATGGGTTTGTTATCATACTATGTGCATAGATTATGTGGTCTTATTCTCTATTTGGCTTGAATTTAATTTTTTAGAGAGTTGGCACTCTAGGGTTTTTATATAATTAAATGTTGTCGTGAGATTATACGATGAATGTTAGGGTTTCCATATAATTAAATGTTGTCATGAGATTATGTGATGAATGTTTATTAATTAATTATAGTTGATAAAATTTTTATATGATTATTAATTAATTAATTAATTTATGTTGGTTATGGTTCCTTAGAAGTTAGAAGTTTTTCATGTAATTAGATGCCAATCTATCACTACCGTCTAGGATTTTTTATTTTTATTTTAATTTTAAATTTGTAAAATTTTGTAATTAAATAATCATTCGAAGTAAAGAAGGATCTAAAAGATGGAGATGATATGAGTTCCATACTTTTTATGTGTTTATAAATTTTTATGTTTATGAATTGTTGAAAATAAAATTGAAAAACTGTTGAAAAATTATGTTCTTTAGAAAATTTTAGTTCAACTTGATCAGCAGGCCGAACCATTTGGGTCGACAAGCCGATAGTTATAGACCTACAAGCCAAACTTCTAGTTTGGTAGGCCATCAACGAAGTAGAACGTTTTTCAAAAAAAGTGAATTTTTTGGTCAAGTTTTTGAGTTTATTTTTAAGATAATCCTAGGAAACATGAAATTTTATGATGACTAGAAAAATAAACCTTTTAATCGAAGAAGGATTGCAGAACTTAAGATGGATGCCATATGAAGAAGGATACAACTTGATGATACAAGATGAAGAATCGATAATATATTTCTATTGATCATTTGTAATTTTTATTTTTCTTTTCTCTAGAATGGAACCATCATATTGTGGCTATTTATTTATTATTTTGCTTGTAGCTTTGCATGTTGCTTTGCTTGTTTACAGTATAATATGATTCGCCATATATGTTGATAACATGCCATGTAGAATAAAGAGTGCCGTTCATCAAAAATTATTCATGCATGTTAACACAAAACTTTGACTTTTAAAATATTGAATGGGAGAAGGTTTTCGAAGAGAGGACTTGCAGCCTTCCTCATTGATCCATAGGTAGCACATGGTAATCTGACCCTTAAGAAGGTATTTCATCATGTATCGGTTGGATCTCTGAATGGATAATTTATTTTAGCATATTTATCATTGTACACTCATAGGTAGTGATTATAAATCATGGATAAAATAGTTAAAACAATGGTTAAACACTCAAGATTAATTTTGTTATTAACCTCCCCTAGGAGCTCTATTACTGAAATAAATAGCCAAAGAAAATGATTATTAATATATGCTAGATCAGACGGGTCTTGGATGGCATATATTAAGCAGAGGGGATTTGTGTTCCTAATTGAATTTGACAAGTCACTCTTAGGCGGCTTGTTGGATTTTGAGTTGAAAATTATCATTATAAGGCTGTGATTTTTTCAAGGTTTTGATATATAAACACAATTGTATGTTTGCTTGTTTGTGTTATCTTACTAAACTTTTGTGGAATGTTTTCTTATATTTGGTATATAAATCTTTATTGTAGATTAAAATATCTAAAAATGCTTTATCATTGATACTCGATAAAAACATGTTAACTGACGAGAATTACATTTATTGTAAAAGAAACCTGAATATCATCATTTCCTTTGAGAAACTAAAATTTGTGCTGACAACATTGTGTCCTCTTGAACCTACTGGGGATTCCACTAATGAGCAAAGCCAAGTGTATGATTGCTAGAAAGATGCTAACGATCAGGCCCGCTGTTATGTTATGGCTAGCATGAATAACGTGTTACAGGCTCAACATAAAGATTATGAGACTAGGAAGTAGATCTTGGATAATTTGGAAGACATGTTTGGAGGCCAAGCCCTAATGCGCTTTGAAAACTCTTAAACTGTAAACAAAAGCCGGGGACTCCTAAGATGGAGCATATGATTTTGGTCATGGGTTACCTTGCTGAGGCTTAAACCCATGGAGCTGATATCGATGCTGAGTCACAGATGACTATAGTTTTTGAGACTCTATCTAAAGAGTTCATCTGGTTTAGAACTTCATATAATTTGAGTAATAGACAAGATGTGACCTTGACTAAGTTGATGAAGCAGATATAGGAGTTCAAATCTAATCAAGGAAACTCCTACTGGTGATGATGCTAACTTGACAGCTGTATCTGGTTCAAGTCCTAACCCTAGGAATGGAATGAAGCAAAGGGCTAAGAACAAGAAATCTTCTATTCTGATGAATGGCAAGAATAAGAAGAAGAAAAAGAAGAACCCAAAGAAGCTTAAGTGCTTTTTTTGTGGGAGAGTTGGGCACATTAAGAAAAATTGCAAGGACTTCCTTTCTCGAGGAGGTAACTGTGAACTTTTGGTTATTGAAACTTGTTTAGTTGAAGAATAAAGTGACACTTGGGTCATAGATTCTAGAGTGACTAATCATGTGTGTGTTTCTCTATAAGGGTTCAAGGAAATGAGAAATCTACTACATGAGGACTTCACGTTGAGGATGGGTGATGGATCATTGGTGTTAGCTAAAGCAGTCAGAGACATCCATCTTTATTTTGATAATTATAGGATTTTAGTTTTGAAAGATTGTTTTTATGTTCCTAGACTTAAAAGGAATTTAATATCTGTAACTTATTTATTTAAAGACTTGTATTTAGTATCTTTTAATAATAAAGTTGTGATTTATAAAAACAAATATTTTATCTATGATGGATGGATGCAAAACAATCTCTATTTTATCAAACCTACGATGTACATGCTGCTTAACACTGAGATCAATGATAATAACTCTAATCGTGATTCTGCTCTAAAGAAAAACTTATCGGTCTTCCAGTCACAATACTGACCAATGGGAAAGATTGTAGCAACTCAATTAGATCAGCAATTAAGGAAGAAGGCCGAGTGGTAAATTTAAACAATTACCCAGAAATCCAAAAATACATAGAGTAAATTTAGCTCTTTAATTGTCAACTTTATAGTACGTAATATCACACAATTTTTATGAGACCCATTTCGTGTATAGGGAACACATGAGTGAGCTTGAAATTACTAGTAGAAGAAACTTGAATGAGGTTCCAATTGATGAGTTTCTGGCATGGTTTTACAAGAAGGTAAAAAATTATTTTTACCTTTTTAGGCAAAAAGTAATATTTAAAGATTTACTAACAATAATTGATTTCTCATTGTAGATATACAATTTACAAAAAAAATCATTCACCTGAGGCCACTAATGAATTGCTTGACTTGGCGTTTAGTCCCAATGACACTGTACTATTGTGCTCTGCTTGTGTGGTAAATGGGGTCAAGTATGTGTGCAATAATCGTGATGTTCAACAAAAAATACAAAACAGTGGGGTTTGTGTACTTGGTGTTGATAACAACACATATTGCAGTCGGCTAGAAGATGTATTCGTACTCTGATGTATGCGTGATTGTTCAATTGTGTTGTTTAGGTGTACACGGTTTGACGTTAATCCAAGAAAGAAAAGCATCTTACATAATAAAAACTTGACAAGTGTGTTTGTCAATGTTGAGGCTTATAAAGATGATCCCTTTATATTATCATCATAAGCAAAACAAGTGTTTTATCTTGAAGATCAGCTTAATGGCCCTAATTGGAAAGTGGTCCAAAAGTTTGTTCATAGGCATGTATGGGATCTTCCTGACGCCGAGCATGAAGATTCTAGTTCAGTTGAGGTGTTACAAGATGCTTTTTCAAATTTTGAACTGGTAGTTGAGCTACCCAGTTTGGAGTCAACAACATTTAGAAGAAATGATGCTGATCATAATGTCGTTGAGAATGCAACATTAATCGAAATGGGTCATGAAACTAATGACATTGAGGTTGACCTTGAGGTAGATGATACTTTATTAGAGTACGACGATGATACAAGCACAAAAAATGAAGATGAAGATGATGATATTAGTTTTGAACAATCTGACAATGAGAGTAGTAAAGATGACAAATAATTTACTTGTAAATTTAACTTGTTTCTATTAGTACTGGTTCTCAATGAACTTCGTTTTATGTATTATTCTTTTTAATAAATTCTATCTAAATAACTTGTTGTTATCAATAGGTGATCACAATGACTAGACTCGTTGCTGCATGTGCTGGATCTTCTAGAGGTGTAGAACCTCCACTAGGGCCAAGAAGACTTCCAGCAGATTGTGAGTCAGGTATGATTGAATACAATATGTCTTCTATCAAATGTATTATAACTTTTATATAAATCTAACACTCTTGTGTTGCCTTTTTTTTTTTTTTTTTAGTCCCTACCGCTAGTAAGAAAGTTCATGGACACACAAAGAATAAGGATGTCCACAAGATTGTTGGTGCTAGTATAGGGAAACTTCTAGTATTCCTAGACACTCAAGGAAAGACATATAAAGGCTTAGGGGACAATGCAGCTTGCTTAAGTAATTGTATAGGCTCGGTAGTGTGATCCAAAATTTCTCCATATCATGATAGTTGGAAGAAGGTTCCCGCAGTATACAAGGATCAAATTTTACCTCAAACATGGGTAATAATATTTCACATTTTATTTATAATATATTATTTTAGCGACCTTGTGTTAATTGTGGTGTTTATAATGAAATTACAGGATCTTTTTTATTTTGATTTGACTCCTATATTGGCAGCATCAATAGATCATAATGCACAGGACCGGTATAAGGAATGAAAAATTGACCTTCATGAATACTTCAAACAATTGGGGGGGAGGGGGGGTGTGAAAATGTAGTTAATATGAAGAAACAACGTCCTAGCAATGAACAAACACAAGCAGATTAGGAGGCTGCTTGTGATCGCTTCTACAGTGAAGGTTTTTAGGTTTAAAGTTATAAACACTATTTTTGATGATCACCATATATATTAATATGACCTACTAATTTTAATAATTCATCTTTGTAACAGAAAAGGTTAGGAACAAATAAAAGAAACAAAGCAAATGTAAAGCAGCCAAGTCATCATGGAATGCAACATATGCTAAGTTGAGATATCAAAAGGTAGTTAATAAAAATTTATTGATCTATGTTTTATTTTTCCTTTAAGATATATATTGTTCTAATACAAGTTTATCCCCTCTATAGAGAAATCCCGAGGCCTATAAGTTGCTTTCAATTTTGGAAAATTAGCATCAGTGTCATGAATATTCAAATGGCAGATGGGTTAATGATGCTGTAGAGGCTAGATATGTAAGTCATATAACATATTAAGTTTAAGTTATGAAATTTTGAGTTGGGTTGTAATTTACTTTATCAAATGGAATGTGCAGAATAAAATGTTTTAGATGCATACTCAACAAACCCAAGCTGTTGCTACATCTACTTCTGCTTCTAGTTTGGGCACATCTTAGACAACTTATCTCGTGAATGAAGAAGAGATTGTAGAGAATGTGCTTATATCGCACAGAGGGCATAGGAAAGGAGTGGGTCCGAGGATGAGAAAAGACATCCTTGCAGCAGCTACTTTTGAGGAGGCTCGTACATAGTAACCACAAGTCCCTCCACAGGTGCAACAATGGATGGAGGAACAATCTCAGTATAACACACAACAAACTCAATATCAAAATCAAATGGCTAAATATAAAAATCAAATGACGGCTATAATCAAGTGTTTACTACCAGATTTTGATTTACCAATGCCTCCTCCCCTCCACCACCACCACCACCACCACCACCACCATCACCTCCACCTCTTATGTCTTCCTATCCACCTCAAGAAGAAAACAATGAGGATGATGATGATGAAACCACTAAGTTAGGAGATTAGTTTCTACTTTTATGATTTAGACTTACTTGTTGACTTAACATATAAACTTATTGTCTATATAGTTTTATTTTGTTCATATCCAATTTTATTAGTTATTAGTATGATGAGAAATGAAATGTCTAGTGAATTGGCAGTTATTTGCTTGCAGGTTTATTATGGTTGGGAATGAAAATTTAAAAGAATTTAAAAAAAAAAACACCGATGACAATTAGTTTCAACGACGACAGTTGTCGTCTCGTCGCTAAAAGTTGTTGTCAACTTTCAGCGGCGACCTTTGTCATCTATGAAATTTAGTTTCAACGATGACAAATGTCGTCGCTGAAACATATTTCAGCTATGACTGTTGTCATCGCAGAACTAAATTTCAGCGACGACTTTGACATCGGTATACCTATTTAGCGACAATAAATGTTGTCTCCAAATAAGAACATCGACGATATATTATCATAGCTGAATGTATATAGCGACTACATTTGTTGTCTTTGAAAGTATACAGCAACAATAGTTGTCATCGTTGAATTTAGGACCAATTTTGAAAAATTTTAAATTTTGTTCTTAATCGGCGACGATAAAGTTATCGCTAATTTTAACGACAATAAAATGTCGCCATTAAATGTCTTTGGCCACGACTTATTAGTGACGACATTTTGCGACGACAATGTCGTCGCTATATAGTATTAGCTATGACTATTTTGGTTTTAGCGTCAACAATTGTTGTCCTTAAATTGTCCTTTTCTTGTAGTGACACTACTTTACTCTCTAAATAAATTATTAACAAAAAACATAAATGCACTACATAATAATTTCATAATTACTATCATCTATCCTCTCAACTCTCCCTCTATCCTACAAAACAAATTAACGATTACCACAACTTTCTCCATCCTTCTTGTTTCTATTTTCTAACTCTCTTCATCCTTCCTATTTCTCATTCCTCCTACCAAACGGAGTGGTGAAAGGACAAAGGGAAGACAGTGGACACCAGGGTTTTTCTTTTTTTTCCCCCCTTTTATCTTCGTTCCAAGGTTCAACAATTCTTGTAGCCATAAGAGAGTGAGCCTCTCCAGAGCATCTCTCATTCTCTCTACTAGAATTTTTTTCATCCATATTTTGTTTTCATATTGAATACAGAAATATATCAAGTTAGATCTCAATAGTTGTAGTTTTCTATTAAGGTTTCTCAATCGTTTTGTTTTCTTTTTTTTATTATTATTCATGTTTTTGTTGCAGTCTCTTGTCTGTAGCTTATTATAATTGTCAACTATACATGAAAGCTTTTAGGCAAGCAAAAATTGAACAAATTCATTGCCGTATCAATCAAAAGAAGCTACATTGAAGGCAAAGAGCATTTTGAGAGAGCAGGAGACATAAGAAATCCGGTTTTGTCTCCCTTGCGGAGGGATCATATGCAAGCCGATCATCAAGACTATGAATCGAAAAAATCCTACTAGCTCCATAACAATAATATTTAAACTGTTTTGTTTAACATTGTGTGAATTTTATGTACGAATAGGCCTCAAAGAACAGATAACATGCGTCGCAATATATACAGGTAAAGTGTGTGTTTGGGAAAATAATTTTTGATGGATATATATATATATATACACTCCACATGGAAGACATTTTTTTAACCACATAATTAAATCGTTTTGTTAACTTATCATGCGTCTTACATTTTGTGATGATTTTGAAATAATTAATTTAACAATTAATACTATTTTCGACCAAGGAAATTAAAGTTCTAAAATATTATACAAACTTAAAAGTTTAAACTATTATAATTCAAACCACTTAAACAAACAGATTCTTAATTATATTCTATAATATTATACAAACTTAAAAGTTTAAACTATCATAATTCGAACCATTGAAACAAACAATTTCTTGATATCTACAATAATACATTGACATGCCCACTAGTCCAAGTTTCCGCACAACCATCATATATAATTTCTACATGAATGTGCATTAGTTTCGAGTGTCTATACTGCATATAAAAGCCTTTATGGCATTCTGTCCACACTTTGAGGCGTGGATGAGGGAAATGACTCGTTTCTTTTTTATTTTTTTTAAACAGTTCCAACGTCCCCCTCCCCACTTTATTTTTTTTATTTTTTTTTTTACTTTTTTGTTTTTTCATTTTCTTTTCTTTTCTTTTTCGGCTGTTCATAATTTTTTTGAATTTTTTTAATCGTTTGTTCCTTTTTCTTTAATTTGCTTTGTTTATTTTCCTCCTTTTTCATTTGTATTTTCAATACTTTATTTTTTGTTCTTTTTGGCTTTTCTTATTTTCTTGTTGCTTTCCCATTAATATCTTTTATATATATATATATATATATATATATACACACACACACATATATATATTAGATTCACTTCATTCATTTTTTTAAAAATATATATCATTTAAATATTTTAAATAATTTTCTATTGCTTGTTATTTTACATCCTTAAAGATATTATTTTATTAAGCGTAGCCTTTAAATTTCTATTGTATTCCTTTCTATTTAAGCTTAACCTTTATTGTTTTGGTTCCTAGATATTTTCCTACTTGTATAGGTATTTTTTTCTCAATAACAATTTTAGCTACTAGTTCTCTCATAAATGTCATTCCTTCCAAGTTAATTCATGCTAAAAATGTTCTCTCGCATATGCCTCTACTCAAATATTTTTTAAGTGACCTTCCTAACTATTATTTTCTCATAGAACCTCATAGTTAATTTTGTATATGATTTTACTAATTGTTTTTTCTTTTCAAAAAATTCCTTGATTTGGGCACACATACTAACACTTTCTTTTTCAAGCACATATTCAACCAAAACATATGTTTTAACTGAAACATGTATTTTGATTCATTTGCTTTTTTGTTTTTCTTTTTTTAAAAAAATATTATGTTCCTAATGAATTTTATTAAATTTTTTTCACCATAATCTACACTTATTAAAAAAAATTTCTCTAATGTGATCATCAAAACATTTTTTTAGTCATTTTCCCTAACTGTGAGCATCATAAATATTAATATAACACATAAATAATTACTAATTTGGTGTTTGGGATATATGGTTTCAACTAATTTTGGTTGAAAACATTGTAGCATGTGAGAGCTTTATATTGTAGCTTACTTTTTCTTGATATCATCATATGTAAGAGCGTTACACTGTAGCAACCAAAAAATTTGGTTGTAACTGAGATTACCGAAGACAAAATCAAATACACATGCAAAGTGTGTGCATATAAAATATGACTTACTAAGTTTCTTTTGACTTCATGCATTCAAAATCTGCTTCTGTAAGTGTTTGGGTAATATGCAAAAAGTACTTGCAGTCAAAGATATAAAATATGACTTTTGTAAAAAGCACTTCTGAGATAGATTTTAAAACATATACCGGGGTTTTTATAAGAAATTATAAACTTCATTATAATATTTTTATACCTATTAAAAAATTTTAAAATCGTTTTAGAGCCTGTTTAAGTTCTTTAAAAAATTACTCCAAATATTTATTGAAAAGCCATAGTTTTTTGTTTCTTTTCTTCTTTTGGCTAAAAGCATATGCAAAAACTAAACCAAACAGAATCGTGCTCGATGGAGAAGCACAAAACTCATGCATACCATATATAAAAACCTATGCACATAACATGTAAATAATGAGTGTGTCTGAGAGCGTAATTAGAACTATATAGTTGAAACTAAAATATTTTAGTTTGTAAGAGCTTTATATTATAGCATACTTTTATTTTACACTATAGCATATAAAAGTTTTACATAATAACAGTTGAAAATAATGATTTTTAACGGTATTGTCAAACAAAACAAAACCAATATATGTCATATTTAGTTCCGAGGGAAAGGGCGGGCAGGGAGTCAGGCCGCATCACCAGTAGGAATATATCAGAGTCCTTTTCCTTGAGGTTGGTCCATATGCTGAAATTTGTCTGAATAAAAATAGGGCATCAAACTATATGATAGCAACTAGTAAAGTAAGAGTTGATTAGGGCAGCCCGGCACTAGTCCTTTTCTCCTAGTTTTCCACCGAAAATTATGCTTTTGATGCAATCATTAGAATCAACTTGCAGCGAACCATGCATTTGCCTTTTGGTGCAACCAAAGGAGTAAAGTGATTGACAACCGTAAAAGTACCAACATACCATTGAAGAATAAGAAATATATATATATATATATATATATATAAGAATAATTAATAAATACCATGTTAGATGTATCACTGGCAAGGGGAATGACAAATCTATAATCACTATGTGTCAATTTGATAAAAGCACTTTCGTGGTACCATTTTTTAATTTTACCTTTTCGGTAAGAAAATCTAAAATATACAACTTTCAAAGAATAGAAAGACAAAATTGACTCTAAGTCTCGCCTAGTTGACTTTGTCTATTATTGATGACACTGAGTCTATAACAAATAAACTAGTGTTTGTCACTGATAGTCTCAAGTTTATCACTGATTTACTACGGTAATATTATAAAAACTAGTAAATCTGATACATGTTATAAATTATATCAAATATAAACCATAATTTTTTCCTATCTTTTTTTCTCTTTCCCTTTCTTCTCTTTTGCTGGTGTTGGGCTGTTTCACGACGAGATGGCACTGCACAGAGATGCCAATCCATGGCGGCCAAGATTGCTATTTGTCTGTGACCAGCGTTTATATTCACAATGTCGTCGTCTCGCCATCGTTCGATCCACCTGCCCTCGTTCCACAATACACTGTATATGCAAGATCTCTCCACACAAGGCGCGACGACTACATATCTCCGCCACCGCCTGTGTCGCCATTCGATTTGGCCCTCCCTCCCTTCCGACATAGCTAAAGACCTTGACAGTTCACTGTTTCTTTCCACTCCGGCCAGACCTCAGACCTCCGACGAGCTTCCGTACCTCCTCTCTCCTTCTTGGCAGCTTCATTTTCATCCTTTCCTCTTTCCTCCTCATCAATCTTCAAATTCAAAAGAGGTATCTCCATCCAGCTCCAACAAGATTCTGCCATAGTGAAGCAGAGAGAACAACGGTAAGAGAATAAGAGAAATGTGTGTTTGTTGCAATGTATGATGTGGTCCATGGTAATTTATATTTTTTACCCAACATAAGTGGCATGAGTCTAACGATCTTGAAAAAAGTGGTGAAAGCCAATCATTACTACAAACAGGAGACCAGATGATGCTTTATGAAAAACCATCATATTGTGTTAAAAGCACACAACATGGAAATTTTTGTGTCTTTCCTTTCATCTAATGTAACATATTAGACAACGAATTTCAAGAAACTGTTGTCTAATATAAAAAAAAAAAAAATAGGTGGAACTTTTTCCAGCTTATTCTTAAATCTGAAAAAATTTGAAGTTCCTTAGATTTTGAATATTTTCTTCTATCAAACTCTATCCAATTTACATACTCTAGAGATATTTTCTCAATATCCTTTTCTCTCTTTAAGTTTCCTATGTCTCTCTCTTCCTTACCTCCTAACTCTCTTTAGTTTCCTATATCCTTCCAAAACTTAGAAACTTTATCCAAAATCTCTATTCTACACTCCTCACTCCCTCACCGCAACGTCTATGATCATTGTTGGCCTACGTCAAATAGTCATAAGTAGAGATGTCAAATAGGCTGGGCTAGCCCATTTAGTTTAAGCCCAAGTGTGCCTCGTACCGTGCCTGGCCTGCCATTTATTTATCGTGCCGTACTAGACCCGACCTAATTAATTTTTGTGGCATCATGCCCAGCTCATGGCACAATTATTAATGGGCCATGCCCTTTAATGTGTCTTTCTCTAGTTTAACGTTAAATTTACAAAAAAAAAAAAAATGAAAACACTAAATCACAACAAAAGAAACTGCCTTATTGATAAAAAATCCTTTTCTGAGGATAACAACATTGTAGAATCTTATATGGTGTGGTTTTCATTATTGAGTTTTTTATATAAATCAAAGAGGCTAACTATATATTGGCAATTGACAACTTACCAACAACAAAGAATCTATTTGATCTTTTTTCTTTTTTAATCAAAACTATTAGAAATTTAGAACTTTGTTATAAAAAAATATATTTAGAAAAATATAAAATATATTAATAAAATTAGTTTTAAATTACATATTTTAATCATACTTATAATTAGACCTCAATCATACCTTTCATGTGCTCGTGCTCATGTAGGGGCCTTACCATGCTGTGCCTTTAATATGTTTCATGCTTAAAAGTTATGCCAAGTCTAGCCCATTTAATAAGTGGGATAGGCTAGGCCCATTTAATAATCATGTTGTACCATGCCATGCCTGCTTTGAAAGTATTATGCTTGTGTTAGCCCACTAGGCTCAGCCTATTTTGAGATCTTTAGTCATAAGCACTGCCATCACCACCTTAAGCTTTAAAATTTGGGTAGTTTTAGAATCGTTAATTTGTTTCTTTTTTTTTTTGGAGTAAGTGTTTTCCTTTGTATTTAATTAAGTATTTTTTGTTGCTAGAATTTGTGAAAAACCTTGTTCATGGTCTTTAAAAACATTTGTGTTATATACATATTGATTATATTTAATGAGAAGAGTTTAAAATTGTAATGTTCAAATTTAAATAAATAAAATTAGAGTGTCAAAGGTAATTGGTGTTCCTAATCAAAATTTATTTGTTAATTAATTATTAAAACTTTCACTTTCTTAGTTATTTTATTTTTATTTTAGTAACTATTAAGTATTTAAATTAATTTCTTTTCATTTTTACATTATTACTTATATTATTTCTATGTACTCATTATTTTATCACTTTAATTAAATTGCACCAGTTTCTCCTTGTTTCATTTATTCAATTTAGAAACCTCACTCAACCTTTGACAAACCTCAAAGTGGCCCCAACAAACACACTTACTGATTTCACCTAAAACATCAAACCTTGAAACCACCTTTTCCAAAAAATCATGTGCAACCATGGTTTTGGCCTAGAAACCACCTCTTACAAATGATAAGGTTAGACTTTACCATATTTTGTATCACTTTCTCTGTCTCTCTTTCTCTTCCCTTTCTCATGTGATCACTCTCTCTCTCTTTTTCTCCTTCTTTTTTTTTTCTGTTTTATCAAAACATAAACAAAATCCAACCTGTTCTAGGCTTAAATAGAGGGAGTAACACCCCTTTAGAACCTTAATGTTCAACAAATTGAGGTTAAAAGACTTGTGGATCAATTTATTTTTTAATTTTAGACCTTAATCTTTCACAAATTGAGGTCAAAAGACTTGTGGATCAATTTATTCTTTGATTTTCAAGATTTATTTCTTTATTGATGGCCTAAAATTCGTGTTCATATGATTGGGCATGTTATTCTCTTTGAACAGCTTTCTTTCTAAAAAATAAGTAATAAAACATGTTAGCATGTGATGATCTAAGTTTGTAGTAGTGTCAAACACCTTAAAATTGACATCGAAACCAGTTTATGAACATGATTTCATTCCAATACATCCAAGAACTAACATTGAACATGTTATCACCCTATTTTATTTTATTTTTCTTATTTTTGGAGCAAAAATGAGTTTTAATCACAAGTAGTGTAAGAGGATCCAAAATATGTGAAAATGGTCATTTTGGTTTCATATGATGTTATGGAACCCTTAATTTGTGCTTTAAACATGTTTGAACTAACTTGGATTGATCTAAACTTGATTTGAACTCGGATGCTCGAAACAGGACGTCACTATCACAATGTACAGTCTACCGATACTTGTGTAACGCAGTCGACCCTGCTATAGGATAGCACGTGGTTGACTAAGGGCAGTATACCATGGTTAACCGGCCTTCTTTAGATTGTTACTATTTTAACCATTTGAGCCCTTTTTGCTTGTTATCGTGTTTTAAATGCGGTTTTACTTATTATATTGACTAGAATGATTACTAATTCATTTTAAGGAGCGATTTATTATCAAGGGAATAAATGTGGAAATTAGAATGAATAATGGCACTCTAAGAAACCATTTATGATATGCAAATTGTGTATACCTTGACTTTAGTAAATGTGTGTTAATGTTTGAGGATTATTTCTAAAGTTAGCCACTATCCATGATTAGCTAATAAATATTGGTTTGATATGGAGTTGTAAGTGATACTTCATTGTTAGGAGTTGAAGTAGGATCCTATACCTTTCCTTTGTAGCCATGATATTTGAAGTGTTTTAGCCGTGAATTTATTTTTAAATGTTTTGAGAATTGAATTAAGTTTGAAAATTATTTTCAAATGCTTTGAAATTACATTCTAAAAAGAAAATGATTTTAAGAAAATAATCAATATCTCAGTATAATCATATCCGAGTGAGATAATATGTTTAGATAAGTTTAAAAATGCCAACTGATGTGAGATTCTCCAGTTAGTTGTGTTTTTAAATGCATGGTGCCATAAAATTCAGGTCATGCAAACGGTGACTTAGAAGGCAGGTCCTAAAACCCCAATGGGGCTACTCTGGTGGTATTCATTTCAAGCCTTGAAATAAAAAAGTATAAATTTTTGATTTAAGGTAAATCATATGAAACGTTTTATAAGATCTACTTGTTTAAATAATTTCATACTGTTCATTTATTTGTACTATTTCTTTTTATTTAATTCTATTTTGAACTTGAAATCTTACTGAGCTTTTTGCTCATAGTTTTCTACTTGTCTTTTATTTTAGTTTATCCTCTGGAGGTTCAAAGTACGCAATTGAGTAGATTGATGTTGGACTACTCGTGGAGTCCATAAGTTGATTTAATTATCGGTTTAAGGCATATAGTAATGAGACTATATTCAGGCACTTTTATTTATTTTGTTAAACTATGATTTGGATTATGTATGCACTACTATGTGATCTAATAGGTCCCAAACAATAATTAATAATTGGTGGAGTTTTGTTTATTTTCTAATTCACCGAAGTTATTTTAGTAATTTCTATTATTTTGATTACATTTTATTTCAGGTTATTTTTATCTAAAATTTGTTAAGTAATTAGAGATATTTAACCTTCATCTAAATATTTTGAAATAATGACAAGGATAAACCTTTAAATATTCAAAGGTTAAGTTTAATTTTAATTAATTATTTTTAATTAAATCGTCAAGTTACCACCCAGTCTAAGGACATGACAGTATTCTATGTTAACTTGTTATGTGTTGTTTAATGAGATAAAAATCAAGTTTATTAAAGAAGGGGATATTAATTTGTGAATAGTATTTAAAGAAATTCTTCATTGAGATGACATAGTTTCATTGAAAATATATTTTTTTTTTTCATTTCCTAGGCTTTTAACCATGGTTTCTTTGGAAACTGACATTAAAAGGGGCACATTAGATCATGTTTTTCACAAAAGCTGTCGTCTAGTGTATTCTTTATAGACGTTTATTATGTTTCACATGTGAATTAAACAACAGTTAAAACCATTGATATACAAGGTCCTTGGATATGACGATTGTTGGGAGAAATCTTCATGATGAGAAAACCGTCTGAAGTTCATACCCTATTTAAACCAAGCACCCGATCAGGTTGGTTGAAAAGACCAATCTAAGAAGGCCATCAACTGGCTTGACTAGGACCTGTACGACTAGGACAAGATTTGTCCAACCAGGACCCGTCCGATCAAGACAAGATTTGTCCAACTAGGGACCCATCCTACCAGGATAGGATCTGTCTGTCCAGGATCTATCTAACTAGGATCCCATACGACTAAGATGAAATCTATCCGACCAGGACCCATCCGAGCATGATCTATCTGACTTGGGCAAAGCAACCATGGAAAACCTTGACTGGCAAGATGGTTGGATCCTGACCAAATCACACAATAGTGGATCATACCTGTAACGCCCCTATGTGGGGGTTAGCAGTATTGAATAAATAAAAATAAACTTAGATTCAATATTATTTAAATCCACTAAACAATGCCCATGGGTCTTTAAACAAGAATAAAATTTAAAATACAAACCACAGTTTTTAGTGTAGCACCAAATATTTAAAATACAGTCATCATTACCATAGTACAATTCCCAAATAACTCAACATAGCCATCACAAAGTAAATACAAATCTTACATAATCTAGATGAGTTACAGTTTAACAAAGATCTTCCAACATGAAATCAACAGTGTTGTTGCTTATTCCTCGTCAGATAAGTTGTACTGAGTTCCACTTGAGAGATGTAAATATGATAGGGATGAGCATCAACATGCCCCGTAGGAAAATTCATTACTCACCTTAAGGTTTATTCATTAACACATTAAAACTGCATGGTTAGTTAATTTACATCATATACCAGATTATGAGGTTTATTATGATCATATCTCGTGGATACCATAGTTAACCATTACCAAGTTTTACACTTATACATATATACAAATATTGCAATTCATCATTATTCCTAGGTATCCACATTACATAAAGTAACACTCCACTTATCGAAACTCAAATGGGCGAGCTTGGCCACCCTCTAAACATTCCGAGGGTATTCCGGTGAGGGGACATCAAGCCCTGAGTCCTCACCAAGTTGATTCCTGTACAGTGTGTTCTGGGACTTTCGACCCAAGGAAGCGCCATCACCTTCCCCCTATTTTACCTTTTAGGGTATTCGTGCCCAAGGACGTAACCGTCGCCCTCTTCACGTTTCACTATTTTCTTAATATTTAATCATCATTTAAAGAGTCAATCTTCCTAACCATGCTTCTCAACTTATAACAACATATGTTAATTCATTATGTCCCTCGCTAATCAATACAGGGCGAGTTCATATCATAGTTTCATATGTAATTCTCATATCATA
>CAMOHE010053290.1:0-28658 GCA_946598075.1 Artocarpus hirsutus | reverse complement strand
TCTATGGGGCCAAAGCCATCATCCCGATGGAGGTTGGTCTTCAGGATCGAACATTATGATGAGCCAAAGAATGTCAAACTTCTAATATCTGAGCTCGACCTGTAGGAGGAAAAGAAGGATCGGGTGGTGATTCACACCGCGGCTCAAAATCAAGTTGTTGCTTGATACTACAATAAGTAGGTTTGTAACGCCCTTATGTAGGGGTTAGCAGTATTGAATAAATAAAAATAAACTTAGTTTCAATATTATTTAAATCCATTAAACAATGCCCATGGGTCTTTAAACAAAAATAAAATTTAAAATATAAACCACAGTTTTTAGTGTAGCACCAAATATTTAAAATACAGTCATCATCACCATAGTACAATTCCCAAATAACTCAACACAGCCATCACAAAGTAAATACGAATCTTACATAATCTAGATGAGTTATAGTTTAACAAAGATCTTCCAACATGAAATCAACAGTGTTGTTGCTTATTCCTCGTCAGATAAGTTGCACTGAGTTCCACCTGAGAGATGTAAATATGATAGGGATGAGCATCGACATGCTCAGTAGGGAAAATTATTACTCACCTTAAGGTTTATTCATTACCACATTAAAACTGCATGGTTAGTTAACTTACATCATATACCAGGTTATGAGGTTTATTATGATCATATCCTGTGGATACTATAGTTAACCATTACCAGGTTTTCACACTTATACATATATATAAATATTATAATTCATTATTATTCCTAGGTATCCACATTAAATAAAGTAACACTTCACTTATCGAAACCCAAATGGGCGAGCTTGGCCACCCTCCAAACATTCCGATGGTATTCCGGTGAGGGGACATCAAGCCCCGAGTCCTCACCAAGTCGATTCCTGTACAGTGTGTTCTGGGACTTTCGACCTAAGGAAGCGTCATCACCTTCCCCCTATTTTACCTTTTAGGGTATTCGTGCCCAAGGACGTAACCGCCGCCCTCTTCACGTTTCACCATTTCCTCAATATTTAATCATCATTTAAAGAGTCAATCTTCCTAACCATGCTTCTCAACTTATAACAACATATGTTAATTCATTATGTTCCTCGCTAATCAATACAGGGCGAGTTCATGTCATAGTTTCATATGTAATTCTCATATCATAGCAGTTCAACATAGATACATATATCTTGTGGTAAAACAATCAATTTAAATTCCATAAAAACCTCACAAAAGATGAGTAATAGAATCCCTACCTTCCAAGCTTCTCAACAATCTTTTAATCTCTGAATTTAATTAACGTAAGCTCCACACACCCTTGATCCTAAGGTGTGCATAAGGACAATTAAAACTAAAGCACAACATGGAACCACATCCATAAATGAATTAAGTGTAAATCTATATATTTCAGTCTCTAATAAGATTTATAAATCACTTAGGAAGGTTTACTTAAGGTAGACGGGTGGTATATTGCCACTAGTAGGTTTACTAGTTTCTAATCAGAGAATTAAAAAATTCGTAGAAAATAAAATATAACTCCGATTTAGGCTCATGATAGCTCATTGGAAAGCTATAAGATGTCTACTTTTAAAATATGTAAACCAATTTACAAAATTCATTTTTATCTAATCACAGAATTTTAAGAAAGAGCTACTGCTCATAAAGATAATACAAGGTTTATGGAGTATTAAGTTTTTCTTTAACTCAAAGCATATTATCCTTGTTCAAAGTCTCAAAATCATTCTAAAATATACAGCATGCATTATAGAATCATAATAAACATATTCTCATGAGTTTTATACCAAAATCATTATCAAACTATATCTCTAGCTTTTCTTGCAAATAATGATGAAAACATGCTAAAATATGCATATTAACATGATTAGAAGTTTGCATGAACTTTGAACATGAAAATTATACATTAAAGATAGAGAAAAACACATACTAAAAACCAAGTTTGAATTAAAGAAAACCTACCTCAAAACTCCTTTGAAAAACACCAAAGTTTGGGTTAAGAATCAAGCTTGAATTGACTCCAAAACGGCTTTATGCTGTTGTGTCTTTAGTTGGAAATTTGAAGTGAGAAAGGAGAGAATGAGAAACTAGAGAAAAGAGTGGTGATGGTTGAATAAATAGGCATCAAGATAATTGAGGAGCGGGAGAGAATTAAATGAGCATTAAAAGAAAATATTATCATGTCTCCCATGGAGACTTTTAGCAAATAATGTCAACATAATTGAGGGGACAAATGGGGCAAGTTGTAGAAGAAGATGAAGGAAGCATTAAAAAGGTGGTTGAGAAAACATATCGATGTCTCCTGGTAGTTGAGGTGAATTAATTCTATGTCTCCAAGTAGTTGAGGCTACTTAATTAAGCATTAATGCAGCGGGACAAGGTTGATAGAAATGAGTGATAGGTAGATTTTAAATATTTACTACGGAGACTTAGTAAAAATGCTAAAGTGACATTTTATTCATATGATTTTTACAAAATCATACCCGTTAAAATAACGGGTGTTTCAACTCTCCCCTCCTAAAAAAATTTCCTCCCTGAAATTTCATACACTAATTACAATGTTAAAACAAATGTGGATACTTCTCTCTTATCTCAGATTCAAGTTCCCATGTGGCTTCCTCCACATCATGATGTTGCCACATCACTTTCACCAGAGGAATTTCACGACGACGTAATATTTTTATTTCACGATCCAATATCTGAACTGGAACTTCTTTATAGGTCGTATCTCCCTAAATTGGTATATCTGTCCACATGATCACATGTGAAGGGTCGGATTCATACTTCCTCAACATCGATACATGGAACACATTATATACATGAGACAATTGTGGTGGTAGGTCTAAACGGTATGCCAGCGTTCCAATGCGTTCTACAATCTCAAACGGTTCCTGTATACCTTGGTGCTAACTTTCCTTTAACACCAAATCGAGAGACACCCTGTTTTGGTTTCACCTTCAAGAACACAAAGTCTCCAACCAGGAACTCTAAAGGTCATCTCCTCTTATCTGCATAACTCTTCTGTCGACTTTGAGCTATCTGAAGATGATCGCGAATAATCTGGATCTTGTCCGTTGTTTCTCTGATAAACTGGGGCCCAAGTTCGAGACGTTCTTCCTTTTCAGCCCAACATAATGGAGATCTACAAGGCCTACCATACAAAGCCTCATATGGAGCCATTCCAATGCTCGCCTGGTAACTGTTGTTGTATGCGAATTCAACATATGGTAGTTGTGCAGCCCAATTGGTTCCAAAGTCTAGTACACAAGCTCGAAGCATATCCTCGAGAATTTGAATGACACGTTCAGATTGTCCATCTGTTTGAGGATGAAAGGCCGTACTGAAATTCAATTGTGTTCCCAAAGCTTTCTGCAATCCTCTCCAGAACTTTGATGTGAAACGTGTATCCCTATCAGAGACTATTGACATTGGTACACCATGCAATGTCACTATCTTCTCCACATACAATTGGCATAATTTTGAGACATTGTAACTAGTTTTGATTGGGATGAAGTGGACTGTCTTAGTTAAACGATCCACAATTACCCAAACAGCATCATGCCCCATTTGAGTCTTAGGAAATCCGGTAACAAAGTCCATTGTTATATGATCCCACTTCCATTCTGGAATAGGTAAGCTCTTCAACTCGCCTCCAGGCTTTTGATGTTTCGCTTTAACCTGCTGACATGTCATGCACTTAGAGACAAAGGTTGCTACATCTCGTTTCATTCCTCGCCACCAGTATTGTCGTTTTAGATCCATATACATTTTAGTGCTTCCCGGATGAATAGCAAACTTTGAACGATGTGCTTCATCTAACACTGCATGTCTGAGATGAGGATCCTCTGGAACAACCAATCTTCCTTTGTAAAGTAGGAACCCTTCTGGCTCAATTTGCCATCCATCTAGTTGTTCACCATTTTGTATTTGTTCCCAGACCATACGTAATCCTTCATCATACCATTGTCCTTGTTTTACTTGCTGGATTAACGTAGGAGTTGCTATCACATTGAATAGAAAAGCTCTTTCATCATCTTCATAATATTGCAAGTTGAAGTCGGCGATGGTGATGACTCGTCTCCAATCTTCCAATGCTAGACTGGCTATAATTCCGTTGTTCTTACGACTTAGAGCATCCGCCACTGCGTTTGCTTTTCCAGGATGGTATTGGATACTAAAGTCGTAATCCACCATATACTCAGTCCATCTCCGTTGCCTTAGGTTGAGGTCCTTTTGAGTAAACAAATATTTCAGACTTTGATGATCCGTATAAAGCTCAAACTTTGCGCCATATAGATAACATCTCCAAATCTTGAGTGCAAAAACCACAGCAGCTAACTCAAGATCATGTGTGGGGTAGTTCTTCTCGTGGGGTTTCAACTGGCGTGAGGCGTAGGCAACTACTCGTCCATGCTGCATTAGCATGCAACCCAAACCGTTTCCCGAGGCATCAGTGTATACTGTGTAAGGCTCCTCATTGTTAGGTATGATCAACACAGGTGCACTAGTGAGTCTTCGCTTCAATTCCTCGAATGCTTGTTCACATTTATCGTCCCACATGAACTTGACATTCTTTCTTGTGAGTCTTGTCAATGGAGAAGCAATCTTTGAAAAATTCTCTACGAAGCGTCGATAGTATCCAGCTAATCCGAGGAAACTTCAGATCTCTGACACATTCTTCGGTCATTCCCAATTTAGCACTGCTTCAATCTTGGATGGGTCCACGGAGATGCCTTCTTCAGAGACAACGTGTCCAAGGAACTTGACCTTTGTCATCCAAAAGTCACATTTCTCTCTCTTTGCATATAGACCGTGTTCTCTCAACGTCTGTAGAGCAATCCTCAAATGCTCAGCATGTTCTTCTTCAGTTTTGGAATAGATCAAGATATCATCTATGAAGACAATGATAAATTGATCTAAGTACGGTCGGAAGACACGGTTCATCAAGTCCATGAAAGCCGCTGGTGCATTAGTTAACCCGAAAGACATGACAAGAAACTCAAAGTGACCGTAGCGAGTTTGAAAAGCCATCTTTGGAATGTCCTCCTCCCTTATCTTCAGTTGGTGATATCCGGATCGTAAGTCAATCTTTGAGAAGTAGCGAGATCCTCCTAGCTGATCGAACAACTCGTCAATTCGAGGCAGAGGGTACTTGTTCTTTATAGTCAGTCGATTAAGCTGGCGATAATCGACACAGAGCCTCAACGATCCGTCATGTTTCTTCACAAAAAGCACTGGAGCTCCCCAAGGTGATGTACTTGGTCGAACAAATCTGTTTTCCAATAATTCATCCAATTGCTTCCTTAATTCCACCTTCTCAGCAGGTGCCATTCGATATGGAGCAATAGAAACAGGTGCTGCTCCTGGGATTAAGTCTACGACAAACTCGATTTCTCTATCAGGAGGAAGTCCGGGCAATTCATCTAGGAAAAACATCTGGAAATTCGTCCACCATAGGAATGCGAGAGGATGAGTTGCTCCTCTTTAGTTCTCCCTTCGAAGCAAAGATTGTTCCAAGGTTGGTGAAATTCCTTCGTCCTCCAATACAAGCCATATGCACCGGGGCTGGTGTCACTGTTCCTGTCTTTGCTTGAAATTCGATGACTTGTCCATTCTTGATGAACAAAGAGACACGTTTCCTATGACAATCTACTATTGCCTGATATTTGGTTAGCCAATTCATTCCTAGGATTACATCAAACTCTGTCATAGTTATTACATATAGATTAGCTAATAGTTTATGTTCTCCTATAACCAGACATATTGATTTACAAATTATGGATACTTTAGCTATCCCGCCCATTGGTGTTCTAAAGGTTAGTGGCGAACTACATGTTTCTGTTTCTAGTTGTAGTACATAAGCAAATAACATTGATATAAATGAATGAGTGGCACCAGTATCAAATAATACATGAGCCCAAGAATGAGACATATGAATCATACCGTCTACAACAGAGTGATCAGCCTGCTTTGCTTGTCCAGCTGCAGCCGTAATTGCATAAGCTTGTGTTGGTGCTTTCCCCTTATCACTCTTTCCTCGGTTTCCTTGGCTACTACTAGTTTTATTATTATTTCTTCCAGGAAAACGTGGCCCTTGATTCACTAAACCTTGTGGAGTCAGTTGAAAATTCTGATTGGCGTAGAAATTTGAGCCCTGTGGCCGTTGTTGATAGTTGTACTAGGGTTGGAACCCTCGAGATTGAGTCACTGAGACTTGGGAAGCTGGGATGTTTTGCTGAGGTGCTCCCTGGTTTTGACTCCCTCCCCAAACAGTGGAACCAAAATGACTTCCTTGAGGCCTTGGTGCAAGGAATGATTGTGCAGGGCGGTTAGGATAATTCCTCCTCAGATGTCCCACTTGTCCACAGTTATGACAAGTATATGGCTGAAAACGACCACTACCAGAAGATCCACCACCAATAGTCACTCCACTTTACTGAGTGACCTATCCTTGTGACTTCTCTTTCTTGCCTATCTTCCTTTGTCGCCCACCAGAACCCTTATATTCTCCATAGGAGTTATTTAGCTCTGTCTCTGCCCGTTGTGCTGCGGCTACAAGCTCAAGAAAGTCTGTAGATGGGATAGCAGCTATCATTTGCCTGATTTTTGGTCTCAAGTTATTTCTAAATTTCTCGCACCTCGCCATTGGATCTGATACAGCTCCAGGATTGTAGCGAGATAATTCTATGAAGCGAGCATGGTATTCAGCAACCATAGTATCTTTCTACATCAAATTTTTGAATTCCAGCATCATGGCTTGCCTATGGCTCTGAGGAATATAAGTATTACGAAATATGGTTTCGAACTACTCCCATGTGAGGTTCGGCACATCATAGTCGTCCTATTGAAGATCCCACCATTCTTCAGCTTTTCCCTCAAATATATATGTTGAAAAGCCAACCCAGTACTCCTATGGAATTCTTAATATATCCAACTTCTTTTTAACTGCCTTTAGCTATTGCTTTGCTATGACAGGATTAGGTTCGCCACTAAATGCAGGGGGTTTCTGCTTCATGAACTCCTTCAGTAGAGTCAAATGTCGCTGCTCAGGATCACGAGCCTCCACAGGTCTTTGCACATTTTGCATAGCTTGAAGAATTTGTCCTAGATTATTTAATTCCGGTGCAGCTTGTGGGGTCTGTGCTGCCCGTCGTAGTTGCTCATCTTCCTGAGCTTAATCCATCGGTTTAGGTTGTTCAACTTCCTGAACATGTTCGACCGGTGGTGAATGCTTAGTTGATTGGACTTGACGTCTTGTTTGCATAGTTTCTACTAGCTGCGTAGATTTAACCCGGATTAGTACCCAATGATGATGACATTAACACTTAACTTTAAAATCATTCCAAAAGATTAATTTTTAAGGTGGTGCTACAACCTCTAGTTAACCGAACCTAGTCTCTGATACCAAAAACTCTGTACCGCCCCTATGTGGGGGTTAATAGTATTGAATAAATAAAAATAAACTTAGATTCAATATTATTTAAATCCATTAAACAACGCCCATGGGTCTTTAAACAAAAATAAAATTTAAAATACAAACCATAGTTTTTAGTGTAGCACTAAATATTTAAAATACAGTCATCATTACTATAGTACAATTCTCAAATAACTTAACACAGCCATCACAAAGTAAATACGAGTCTTACATAATCTAGACGAGTTACAGATTAATGAAGATCTTCCAACACGAAATCAACAGTGTTGTTGCTTATTCCTCGTCAAATAAGTTGCACTGAGTTCCACCTAAGAGATGTAAATATGATAGGGATGAGCATCAACACGCCCAGCAGAGAAATTCATTACTCACCTTAAGGTTTATTCATTACCACATTAAAACTGCATGGTTAGTTAATTTTCATCATATACCAGATTATGAGGTTTATTATGATCATATCTTATGGATACCATAGTTAACCATTACCAGGTTTCACGCTTATACATACATATAAATATTACAATTCACCATTATTCCTAGGTATCCACATTACACAAAGTATCACTCAATTTATCGAAACCTAAATAGGCGTGCTTGGCCACCCTCCAACATTCTGAGGGTATTCTGGTGAGGGGACATCAAGCCCCGAGTCCTCACCAAGTTGATTCCTGTACAGTGCGTTATGGGACTTTCGACCCAAGGAAGCGTCATCACCTTCCCCCTATTTTACCTTTTAGGGTATTCGTGCCCAAGGACGTAATCGTCGCCCTCTTCACGTTTCACCATTTCCTCAATATTTAATCATCATTTAAAGAGTCAATCTTCCTAACCATGCTTTTCAACTTATAACAACATATGCTAATTCATTATGTTCCTCGCTAATCAATACAAGGCGAGTTCATATCATAATTCCATATGTGATTCTCATATAATAGCAGTTCAACATAGATACATATATCTTATGGTAAAACAATCAATTTAAATTCCATAAAAACCTCACAAAAGATGAGTAATAGAATCCCTACCTTCCAAGCTTCTCAACAATCTTTTAATCTCCGAATTTAGTTAACGTAAGCTCCACACACCCTTGATCCTAAGGTGTGCATAAGGACAATTAAAACTAAAGCACAACATGGAACCACATCCATAAATGAATTAAGTGTAAATCTATATATTTCAGTCTCTAATAAGATTTATAAATCACTTAGGATGGTTTACTTAAGGTAGACAGGTGGTATACTGCCACTAGTAGGTTTATTAGTTTTCAATCTGAGAATTAAAAAATTCGTAGAAAATAAAATATAACTCCAATTTAGGCTCATGATAGCTCGTTGGAAAGCTCAAGATGTCTACTTTTAAAATATGTGAACCAATTTATAAAATTTGTTTTCATCTAAACCCGGAATTTCTAGAAAGAACTACTGTCCATAAAGATAATACAAGGTTTATGGAATATTAAGTTTTTCTTTAACCCAAAGCATATTATTCTTATTCAAAATCTCAAAACCATTCCCAAAATAGGCAGCATGCATTATGTAATCATAATAAACATATTCTCATGAGTTTTATACCAAAATCATTATCAAACTATATCACTAGCTTTTCTCGCAAATAATGATGAAAACATGCTAAAATACGCATACTAACATGATTAGAAGTTTGCATGAACTTTGAACATGAAAATTATACATTAAAGATAGTGAAAAACACATACTAAAAATGAAGTTTGAATTAAAGAAAACCTACCTCAAAACTCCTTTGAAAAACACCAAAATTTGGGTTAAGAATCAAGCTTGAATTGACTCCAAAACGGCTTTAAACGTGGCTAAAAATTGTAGTTGTCGTGGTTGCAAAGAGATCTTTATGCTTTGTGTCTTTAGTTGAAAATTTGAAGTGAGAAAGGAGAGAATGAGAAACTAGAGAAAAGAGTGGTGATGGTTGAATAAATAGGCATCAAGATAATTGAGGAGCGGGAGAGAATTAAATGAGCATTAAAAGAAAATATTATCATGTCTCCTATGGAGACTTTTAGCAAATAATGTCAACATAATTGAGGGGACAAATGGGGCAAGTTGTAGAAGAAAATAAAGGAAGCATTAAAAAGGTGGTTGAGAAAATATATCAATGTCTCCTGGTAGTTGAAGTGAATTAATTCTATGTCTGTAAGTAGTTGAGGCTACTTAATTAAGCATTAATGAAGCGGGACAAGGTTGGTAGAAATGAGTGATAAGTAGATTTAAAATATTTACTACAGAGACTTAGTAAAAAAATGCTAAAGTAACATTTTATTCATATGATTTTTACAAAATCATACCCGTTAAAATAATGGGGGTTTCACTAACCTTGAATCAAGGCTATAAATTGTAGTTGTAGTTGCTAAATCTCGTTCTCGAGCCTTCAATCCACTAACCCGAAGCTTGATATTGATTTTTGTTTCAAAATTTTTGAGAGGGAATGAGAGAGAGTAAGAGATACCGAGAGAGAGAGTAAGTGAGAATGAGAGGGAGAGTGAGAGATAAATAGAGGGAGAGGGGGACAATTGGCTGCACAAAACCATGTGCAGCAGCACATTGGTTTCAAATCGGACCTATTTGGTATTTAACAAATTATTTTGTTTTAAATTCCAAATAACAGTTAAAAATAATTAAGAGTAATTAAAAATCATTAAAAGAGTCAAAAATAACATTAATTTAGAATTTCGCAAAATGATCAAATTAAGTTTAAAATATTCATTATGCCATACTAATCCACCATTTGGCATACTGATATCACTTAATTAATTTTGGGGTGTTACAATCCACAATAAATTATTATAGTCTGAGTCCCACATGAAAAGAATAAAATTTAAATAATGCATGCCTTGAATTGCTATAACTACTAACCTACTCTAGATCCTCTATTGCTTGTGAGTCTAGGTAATGGACTCTCCGTCGATCCTAAGCTAGATTCCACCTGAAGGGGGAAAAAGTTTGAAAACAAGTAAAAAGTGAGCGAAAGGCTCAGTAGGACCAAGGTTTTAAAAACATTAATTCTAAATATAAATTTCATGTCTAAAAATATTTTGTAAAAGTTTCAAAAAGATGAACAATCTAGAATTATTCCTTATTATTGTTCTTTGGCAAAGCCATAAGTCACCACCGTAGTGGCCCAACTGGGTTTTGGGACCTGCCCTTAAGGTCCCGTGCTACAAGACCCGATCTCTGATATGGCATTATGCCTGCATATATATTTCTATTATTATTTAAAACTCATTTATCGAGTGTTCTTGATTACATTCATTATTCGATTCATTATGAGCATTCATTCTCTGACAAATAATGAAAAGTGCTAAGCAGTTTATCTAAACCGTTTCTTGAAATTCGTTTTAAAAGAATTCATTTCAAAAGAAATCACTTTGAGGGAAATCATTTCATAAAAGATCATTTTGAAAGAAATCATGTTGTTACCAAAAGCCCACTTTTGAAAACATTCAAAACATTATGTCATTTATTGAAAACATTTTGGAGGACTTCCTTTAAGGCCAAAATCATTAAACCTGGCTACCAAAGAAAGGGGTGGAAGTCCTACCTCAATATCCTGCATCATGACTTAGCACCGTAGTCTCGCTCCGCTATACGTTAGCTTCACGGAACCACGAACGACCTTAAACATAAACTAAGCTCATCAATTTCTAGCTTAGGATATTTCACATTATAAACCGATCTCATGGTGTCCTAGTGTGCCATTTAGTTCGTAAAATCATACTATAAAGTTTAAATTCTCAATCGGGGTTTAAAATAATAAAAACAAGTAAAAATGACAAATTTTTCACGAAGTTTGGTGAGCCTATCGGTCTTTCTAGTTCAGCCTACCGAACTGTGCAGTTTGACCTGTCGACCGATAAACCAACTCTGGTCGGCCGAACTTTTGTAAGTTCGGCTTATCGATCGTATGAATCTGGCCTGCTGAACATGAAGTTTGGCCTGTCGAACTGAAAAATTATGGAATTTTTTAGAACTCGAGTCTCGACCTCCCAAGCTTAATTCTCAATTTCAACCTATTTTTCTCAATTCTCAGGCATGAAAAACACTCATAAATGATAGGAAAGCAAAATAAAACATTTCTAAACTAGTTTAAATAGGATTTACATGGAAAAATCCAATAAAATCTGAAAATAGAAAAATAGAGGAAAAATGAAAAATCTTGATTTAAATCCATTTTTCTTCAAACTAAGCTTAGATTCTAGTTATTTTAAGTTTCTCTAACTTAGATTAAAGGTTTTCTAAGCTTATATGAACTTAGATTTCAAAACACAAAAAAATTGAAAAATTGAAAAAGTTTTGAAATTTTGAAAACTAACCTTGATTCAATCCTTGAATCGAGTTCATGGTTGTTAAATCACACCCTTGAGCCTTTAATCCACTAAAAACCAAAGCTTGGCTTGATTTTTTATTCAAAAATTTAAGAAAAGAAAAGAGAGAAAGGGAGGCAGGAAGAGTGAGACGCAAGAGAGAGAGAGACTTCAGATAATTCTTTAAATTTTAGAAGAATATTAATTCAAATTAGGAATTGAGACTTTGGATAAGTAATTAATTATATTACTTTCTAAATAATTAATTTTTAATCCTAGTTGAAATTTGAGTTAAGGATTATTAATCATAATTATTTATATTAGATAATTATCAAAATTATGTTATTCTAATTTAAATTGAGTTGGAGTAATCCTGGAGGATAAATAAAATCATAAAATCCCATACTGTAATTGCCGAATTAAAATATGCTTATGCTAGGCTTGGGCGTAGACCACAAGGAAGTATCCTTTGCTAGTTGTGTGTTGAGCGGGTGAAAATAAGGAGAAAAGTTTTCCTAGTGTCCTAGTTGGTTTTGGACTCTTCCAACCAGTTTTAAAAATAGGTTGTTAGCTCCCTAATGTACTCTTAGACTATCTTAGTACAAATTTCAAAGAAAAAGAGCTCTGATTACTCATCTTTAGTGACCAGTTGTTCTTGTGACTAGTGTGTGGGGAAGGAGTATCACGGGAGATAGACATTTTGTTGAATTGTGCCCACCTACACAACGATCTATTAAGAAAAATAATACTAAAGGCTAATTGGTTAAGAATCCTTCAAGAGTTACTATTTAGTCAAAAGTGTGGTCTTTAGTTTATGAAAGGTGTGAATAATTATGGAATAATTTGTTTAGAAAAAACAATTGAATAGTTTATTTTTTTATAGTAATATGAATTAGTTTCTTAGAAATTGGATACAAATTTTAAAATTTTGTTGCATCAACCGATTGATATTTTTTAGTACAAACTTTTTTCAAGAAATTGTCCTTATTTAGAAACACTCCAACAATTAGAGTGGATCCAAGGGGGTCTTACCATTAGGCGTTTTCTACTTGCTTGAATTGAGTCCTATTCAAACTCTACCCACGTACTCTGTCTTTGTTTTCACAGTTACGAGCCATTATACTTTGCCTTGATCTTTCTTTATTTACTAAGGCAACCTTCTCTAGATAATTGGTGTTCTATTAGATAACTTAGTTTATAGTTTAGTCTTTTACTAGATCTTTTTATATATAATTAAATTAATAAATAGCTAAAAATATCTTTTAAGTAATCCATTGGGATAGCTTTCAAACGTTATGGGTTTACTATCATCTTTTGGTTTACTTAGTCTTGCTTTATTAAGTTAGTTTTATCGGATTAATCCCTTGTAATTTTCTTCTTAATTAATATGGTCTCCTATTTGGATTAATTAGCTTTTCTTGTCTTCAAATGATCCTAACTATCCGATTAATTTATCATTTAAGCTTTCCATCATTGTTTGAAATTGATCATGTTCCTATTATTGATGTAATAACTTCAAACTCAACCATTGATTGATCATCATCTTAGTTTGGTTTTATCCCAAATAAATTAACTCATTTTGAACCAATTAAAGTTAAATCCTAATTAGACTTATTTTAAAACTCAAATTACATATTTTAAAACTCGAATTACAAAATAAACTCACATAAGATGCTATTATTATAACTATTAGTATAAGGATTTACAAATCATCCACTTGACTTAAGAATTTCTATATTATGGGATCCTTAAATTAAAATCCTTGAAGAGTTTTTAATGGCTCTTTAATCAAATTTTTGTAAGAAAATTTTCATATACAAAATTATGATTTTCATAATATGTATAAACCAAATTGCATAAAAAATCATCTAAATGCGGAAACGTAAAGGAAAAAAATCTAACTTCTAGCCATTGATAAACACAAGAATGAATAGAGAATACCTCTGTAATAATTCTTGAAGAAAATTTTGTGAAAATAAGAGAATCTTCTAAACCTTCTGCAATTTAGAAAGATGGTATATTCCTCTAAATAACTGCAAGGCTTAAGGACCCTTTGGATTTTTTATGTGAAATTTATAAACACCTACCATCAGGGTGTATGTTACCATGAATTTGAAAAGAAGCCTTTTTTCTTAAACGTTGTAATAGTTCATAATAACCTTTGTTTGACACCCCTTAGAAAATACGAGTATATTGGACCACTTAAATTTATTTTATTTATTTATTATCATTTTAAAAACTAAATAAATAAAATAAAAATAACATTCTCCCACTTGATCCACATATATTTTCTAGATAACCAAAATCAACCAATCTTAAAGTTAAGTATAAATACATGAATCATGGCAATAAGTTATCTTAGAACGAGTATTATCTTTCATGTATTACAATGCATTATATCCCTTAATACTAACTCATAAATGATAACATAACTTAATGAATAAACCCTATGTTTATTCTAGGTCCAACTTAATTGATCTTTCTCAAAATAACTGAATATATTCACAACTAAGTATGAGAAAACATTACAACTAAATCAGAGTTTCATTAAAACAGCAAATGTACGTACAATGAAATTCACATCATAGAACCAAGTCCCATTCATACTACATGATCCTTAAAATTCTTTGGTGGCATGCTTTTAGTTAAAGGATCGACAATCATCAACTTAGTGCTAACGTGCTCAATTATCACTTTCTTTTCTTTAACACGTCTTCTTATAGCTAAGTACTTTATGTCGATGTGTTTACTTTGACTACCACTCTTGTTGTTCTTAGCCATAAACACTATAGCTGAATTGTCACAATACAATTTCATTGGCCTAGAAATAGAATCCATAATTCTAAGTCCAGATATAAAATTCTTCAACATACACCATGCGAAATAGCTTCAAAACAAGAAACGAACTTGGTCTCCATAGTAGAGGTAGCAGTCAAAGGTTGCTTCACAGTCCTCCAAGATACAACTCCACCAGCAAACATGAAAACACAAACAGATGTTGATTTTCATGAATCAACACAGCCAGCAAAGTTTGAATTAGAGTGTCCAATCACCTCCAAAATGTCAGTCCGTCTATATATGAGCATATAATCCTTAGTCCCTTGAAGGTACCTCATCACCTTCTTTGCAGCTCTCCAGTGGTCAACACTTGAGTTTCTTTGATATCTGCCTAACATTCCTATAGCAAATGCAATGTCAGGTTTTGTACGAACCTGAGCATATATTAGGCTTTCAATGACTAAAACATATGGAATGTTTTTCATTTGTTCCCGTTTGAGATCATTTTTTGGGCACTGGTTCAAATTAAACCTGTCATCCTTCATAATGGGTGCCACATTGGGTGAATAATCCTTCATTTGAAGCCTCTCTAGAACCTTGTGGATATATGTCTCTTGAGACAAACCCAAAATGCCTTAAGATCTATTTTTGTGGATTGGAATGCCAATGACATAAGATACCTTTCCTATATCCTTCATATCAAAGTTCTTTGAGAGAAATTGTTTCATCTTATACAGCAATCCCTTATCATTAGTTGCAAGTAATATGTTATCAATACATAGCACAAGGAAATAAATCCTACTCCCACTGATCTTCTGGTGTATACATTGATCCATGATATTCTCTTCAAAATCAAATGAAGAGATAACGTCATGGAACTTTAAATATCACTGACGAAAGGCTTGTTTCAATCCATATATGGATTTCTTAAGCCTGCAAACTAAATTCTCACAGTCACTAGAGAAAAATTCTTCTGGTTGTTTCATATAAATCTCTTCCTCTAGATCACCATTGAGAAAGACCCTTTTTACATCCATTTGATACAAATCCAAATCAAAATGGGCAACCAATGCTGTAATAACTTGAAGAAAATCCTTTTTAGATATAGGAGAAAAGGTCTCCGTATAGTCGATTCCTTCTTTTTGAGTGAATCCTTTGGCAACGAGTCTTGCCTTATGTCTTTGAATGTTGCTCAATGAGTCTTTCTTTGTTTTAAAAACTCATTTACATCTAATGGCTCTTACACCATTGGGCAACTCAACGAGATTTCAGACTTTGTTAGATGCCATAGAATCCGTTTTGTCTTTTATGGCACTATACCACAAGTCAGATTCCTTAAAACTCATGGCCTATGAAAACATTTTAGGATCATTTTTGACTCCAACATTATAGTCAGACTCTTGTAGATACACAACGTAATCACTAGGTATCGCCGATCACTTTTCAATAATAGATCTCCTTAATGTTGGTTCAACATCCAGAAGAACATGTTGTTCAACGGATCTTCAATAGTTTCTTGTATCTGTTGTTCAGCTAGATCCATTATTTCTTAATTAGCAATATGTGGAACTCGAATGACTTGTTATTGTTCATCACGCATTTGAACTATATGTGTGTTGTGTACATCAATCACTCTATCAGATGAAGTGAAAGGTTTATGATCTTTCTTAAGAACAGTGTTACAAGATTGATTACTCCCATTAATTAAGTCATTCTCAAGAAATTTTGCATTTCTTGATTCCACAAATCGAGTATTGTGACATGGACAATAAAATCTATATCCTTTATACCATTCAACAAACCAACAAATTATCCACTTATGGTCTTTAGGTCTAGCTTGTTCTCTTGTGGATTATTAACTCTTAGTTTCGACGGATATCCCCAAACGTGTACATGTCGCAAACTTAATTTCTAACCCTTGAATAGCTCAAAAGGTGTCTTTTGGAAAACCTTGGTTAGAACTCGGTTCAATATGTACACTACTGTCTTGAGAGCTTTAGTCCACAAGGACTCAGGAAGTTTGGAGCTAGCAAGCATACTCTGCACCATGTCTAATAACGTTCGGTTTCTTTATTTCAGTTTGGAGAACTAAGCATAGTATATTAGGCAACAATTTTGTGCTCTTCAAGAAACCTAGCAAATGGGCGAGGTGCTTGTCCATGCTCAGTGTATCTACCATAGTACTCTCCACCTCTATCCGATCTTACGATCTTAATTTGCTTTCTGCATTGTTTCTCTTCTTCTACTTTAAAGACCTTAAAGGCATCTAGTGCTTCATTTTTATTGTTAAGCAAGTAAAGATACATGTATCATGAGTAGTCATCTATGAATGAGACAAAGTACCTTTGAGATTACATGTTCATGTCTGGACTACAAGTATTCGTATGTATGATTTTCAATAAATCAAAACTCCTCTTGACATCCTTATTTGACTTGTTGGTCTATCTACCCTTAATGCAGTCCACACAGGTATCAAAATCAGTAAAATCTAAAGTACTATGTACCCCATCATTTACTAATCTCTTAATTCTCTCAATAGAGAAATGTCCTAATCTCTGATGCCACAACATATAGGATTCATTATTCACAGTACATCACTTTATATCAACATTTTCATGAATGTGCATAGTAGAATAATTTTCATCATTTTGTAAGTTAAGACAAAAAAGACCATTAGATAAAGTACCACATCCAATAAAATTAGATTTATAAAACAAACTGAAGGAAGATTTCAAAAAATTAAAGGAATATCCAACTAATATCAGTCTAGAAACTAAAATTAAATTTCTAGAAAAACTAGGAATATAGAATATCTTTTCTAAATACAAAATAAAACCACTACTTAAGGCTAGTTTGCTCGTTCCTATAGCCTCCACATGTGAGCTCATATTAGTTCTAGATTAGATGTTTTGCTCACTTCCTACTAGCTTCTACAAGTCTTATAATCCTTGTCAGGAATTGGTAACATGGATTGTAGAATCGGAGTCAATCCACCATGTGTTATAATTAACATCAATCATATTAGATTCATAACAGACAAGTGAGATTGAGTACCTTTCTTGTCAAGCCATTCTTGGAATTTAGAGTAGTCCGTCTTCATGTGCCCCTTCTTCTTGCAAAAGAAGCACTTGAACTCCTTCTTAATATCCCGTTGGGTAGGAACCTTACCTTTCTCCTTTTGCTTGGTCTAAAATTTCTTCTTATTTCCTTATGTTGCCAAATTTACTTTCTCTCCCTCTTCCATAATGAGTCTACCCTCCTCCTAACACTCATGGTCAGCAGCTCATTAATTGACTATTTGACCTCATATATGTTATAGGAGATCTTAAAGGGAACATACTCTAAGGGTAGAGTGTTCAAAATGTAATGAATCAAGAACAAATTAAACATCTCAACCTCAAGCGTCTTTAGTTGAGCCGCAATGTCCTTCATGTGCACCTCTAATATCGGTAAGCTTCAAAGATGAAAACTGCATGATTAGGATGCTTACCAATGCCTTATCAATAAGCTTTAGTAGTGCTCAGACATTGTCATATTGTTCAACCGAACCCCTAATCCTAGCAGAGATCTTGGTCTTTATGAACATAATTGAGAGGTGATTGGATTGCTCCCACCTTTCATATTAATCAACATCATCTGGAATGCTGGTCTTAGTAATAGAGGGCGATTCATCTTTTCTGATGACATATTCAATGTCCATCTAACCCAAATGAAATAGAATTCTCTCTTTCTAGACTTTGTAGTTATCAACCTTAAGCTAGGGAATATCACATTTCATATCAGATAAAGTAATAGGTTGAATTACTGCAATACATCAAACATACAAGCTTATGTCACACAATTTAAAGCTAATAACTATATGCCATGTTTTACCAATGTAAATCATGCTACAAAAATTATGAATCAAATGACATATAAAAACTGCCTGTGGGCTAAGTTTCTAATTCATATAGATTCACATACAACCTTATGATAAAACTATTATCTACATTCCATTTCTTAATCCTTGTAGGCAAATTAAGAAAATAATTTAATATTTCATCCTAATTAATCATGCTTAATATAATAAAATTTCCTATAGGATAAATTTCATTATACTAAACATAATTAGTTAAAATTAATGTCCATTTAACTATATATGAATCAAGAAACTTAATGTATAATTTCAATATAATCAAGGATGTTGTGGCTACTCTTAAATCAATTAGAATTAGACAAATCACTCAAGACATTTAATTTTCATGCATAAAATATTCATGAAATTGCATGTATCAAAATATAACAACTAAAGAATACATGCAAAATAAATTATTCATAAATTTATAACCATATCTAAAACAAATTTCCAAAATTTTATTTAAACATAAATAATAAAATCTTGGATTTCATTCAATTCATTTTAGATTCATCAAAAACTAATTTTCCAAAATACTCAAAACAAAAAAATCTGTAAAAATATACCAAAACAAAATTACATTTATTTTTTTGGCAAAAAATGCCCCTGAAAACGACATGTCTTTTTCCATCAAAGAATGAAAATGACATGTCATTTTCACCAATGATGGGCACGTTTTCTTCGAGCAAAACGACATGTCAATTTTCACTATGAAAAATAACATGTCATTTTGTAGCCCAAAAACGAGCCTTTTTGGGGCCAAAATGTGATGTCATTTTTGCACACTAGAAATTAATCCCCTTTGTGAAAATGGGTCTTCTTGACCTAAAAAAGACCCAAATGGGTCCAATTGCAAACCTGGTTGTTTTTAGACCTTTTAGGCACCAAAATTGACGTTTTAAAAACCTAAAAATATTTGAAAATCAATATCTTAATGATTTCTAACGTTGGTTTTCATCAAAAATTATCAAAAATTGATTTCATGTACAACAAATTTTTGGGTATTTGAAAAACTTCAATAAACTCTCAGAAAAGCCATTCATACAAATCAAGGTAGAGGAAAAACAAGGCTCTGAGACCAAATGTAAGAAAATTTTCATATACAAAATCATGATTTTCATAATATACATCAACCAAATTGCATAAAAAATCATCTAACTGCGGAAACATAAAGGAAAGAAAAGCTAAACTCAAGCCCTTGGTAAACACAAGAATGAATGGAGAATATCTCTGTAATAATTCTTGAAGAAAATTTTGTGAAAGAAAGTAAATCTTCTAAACCTTTTACAATTTAGAAAGATAGTATATTTCTCTAAATAATTGCAAGGGTTAGGGTTCCTTTGGATTTTTTACTTAATATTTATAAACATCCACCATCAGAGTATACGTTACCATGGATCTGAAAAGAGACCTTTTTTTTTTTTTGAAACATTATGACAGTTCACAATAACTTTTGGTTGACACCCCTAAGAAAATATTGGAGCACTTAAATTTATTTTATTTATTTATTATCATTTGAAAAACTAAATAAATAATAATAAATAAAATTAAAATAACAATCTTTACATAAATATGAACATGTCCAAGATATTTAATAAGCGCATCACATGAGCATCCAATCATGATAATGACATTTCATCAACACATTGAAAACACTCAACCCTATAGTATTCAATTGTTATAAAACACATGTTATGTAAAAAAATATTAGAATAAGTTTACATCGAGAGACAAGGATTTTTAGGTTAGAATTTCCTCGGTTCTCATAACAAGAGTGTTGACATAAGCAATGATGATGATAATACTGAGATAAACAATGACGTACTTACCTTGCAAAATATTTTAACCCGTATATACAATATTGGAATTACATCATATAATACGTATTTTATATTGTAATATAGTACATATAAAGGATTTTATGTAAATTCCTATTTATAGTATTTGACATTATTTTATATAAAGTTTTGAACATCTTTTTTATAACCCATATGATCCTTATATATTATAATATTTTGAGTGAAACATTAAAGAACCTAGTAACACACAATATAATTGGTTATGTACATAAAGTGTTTATACACAGAAGATAAAGTCGGGTACTTTGTTTCGTATAACATTGTGGCATTGCCTCTTAACTAGTTGGAGGAATGATCTTATCATGATTGTTGTGATGTTGATTACAATATAAAGACAATAGTGTATTTAGAATACATTGAACCAAACCATAGAGGAATACGTTTTTTTTATTAAATTCATTTTTTAAGACTTAATCCAACATTAAGTTCCATTTGGTTTTATGGTAATTTTTATGGGATTTTAAAAAGAACAAAATTTTAGTTATCTAGTTATATTGGTGACGGGATGATGTTCTATTTTTATGTACTATAAATAAGATATTTTTTACAATAGTAAAATAATTGAAATTTTGAAATAAAATAATATGAAATCTAAAACGAAACTTGTCTTTAAAACTAAAGTGCTTGGTATTCTTAGTATTTTTTTATCTAATCAATTGCATGATTTTATGGCATTAATTGCATTATATATTGTTCCATAGTCATTTAAGATGTATATGATTATGTAAATAGTGTATGTATCATGTTTAAAAGTGTATTATGAGCAATTTGCATTCATTATAAAGCTAAATGGCTCAAGATTTCCTAAGGACAGATCTTATATAGTAAGGAATGAAAAAAAGTATGTTTTTAGAATATTTAGTATGCAATTATATGTGATGATTGTAGGAACTCAACGATGACTTTAAGGCAATTTATGATTAAAAACTATCATTTCAAGTTAAGTAGAGTTAAGTCGACATTCGAGTTAGCAAGTCAAGGAAACTTTATTTAAGGTGCGGTTCTTTTAGAATGATATGATGAATTACATAAGGTCAGTTTTAAGAAAATCATACGTGTTTTGTGTTAAGTTTTACTTTGAAACTTTAAATTAGTGATCTTATTGGCATTTGAGTCTTCGATATAGTTAGGACTTGAATGAGTGGGGAATTGAGAAACGAATCATGGTATGTTTGAGTGTATGCAAGATTTTTAGAAAGTTTGGTTAAGTTTTGATGCAAAAATATCAAAGTTTAGAAATTAGTATTTTTGATGTATCAAAATTTCGATGCAAGCAGAACATCTAAGTTAGTAAGTTAAATAAATGAAAATAACTGAATTTCATTTAAGATTGTTTGTAAATATTCTAGACACAAATTATCAGATGAGTAAGATGTAAAAGAGCGACACTAATCAAGAAAATTATAGAGGACTTAAGTATTAAGTTAAGAGAGCTGTGTGCTTGGTTTTTTCAAAGGAATTAAGTAAGTAGCTAAGCTCACTTTCAGCTATTTCCTCCTAAGTCTGACATCCTTGAAAAAAAAAAAAAAAACTTTCATTTTCAGATAGGTTTCAAGGAAATTAAGCCATCTACAAGTGGCTTGGTCATGGTTTGGGTGGTCAAATGGAAAGAAACCAAAACTAGCGCATGGTAGGCTTTTTTATTTTTATTTTTTTTGGTAGTTTTGAGGTTCAATCTTATAAAAGAGGGACTGCACTTGTAACTTGAATCTTTTTAACCTTTGTAGGATTTATTTTAAGTTCTTGAAAAGATCTAAGGCTTGGTTTCATCTTTTGGAAGTGGAGAAGGTGGAATTAGAGGCAAAGATTTCAAGTTACTTTACTAAGGTGAAAAGTATATAACTTTTCTTATTCTCCTTTATGCTTTTTGAAAAAAAATATTTTTTGCACATAATTTTTAGTGAGGTTTAACTGTTTATCAAAGTTAGGAATCACTAGAAAATGACCAAATAAAAAGGATTTCATGATTGAAATCAAAAAGTATAGGAATCATGTGAATTTAGTAAAATTGGACATGATTTGTTGTTTTGGAAATATCTTAGAGTTTTGATTTTATTTACAAGTTATTTTAATGAAATTTGAGCTTTGAGAAGTGTCAAAATTAAGAAGAAATGCTAGCGAAATATTTAGGATGGGCTTTTGATCATTTGGAGGCCCAAAAAGAGCCATTTTGGCAGCCACGTGCAGTGATTAGTCTGCATGCAGCCCAGATATATCTCTAGATAACAAAATTTTTCTTTTTTTAAATAATTTTTAGGTTATTTAGACTAAATTAGATACTTTAACTTATATATCTCACAAGTTTATTAATTTTTTTTTTACCAAAATGGCTATTTTTAGTATTATTTTTAAGTTAAATTTTCTCATTTAGAAATTTCAAGAGGTACTATAAAGTAAAAATTGTAGTTCTAGCTCCTATTATTTTTACCCCCTTTTCATTTCACTGTAGTATTTTAAATTATTGATGACATGAGAGGTTATGAACAATGATTTATGGGGATTAAAGCTATTTTACCCAAGCTTGATCTTAAATGGAGGTGGGCACCTTAGGACTGTTGTTGTATTTTTGTAACAAATTGGTTATAATGAGGTACAAATACATGATTTTATAAAGGAATTGGCCACCAGATCTAAAAAGGAAAACCTTAATTATGTTGTACACTACTGCATAGTACTAGGTAAGTAGAATTTCACCTGCATCACTATAAAGATTGTGTATATTTCTATGTTTGAATATGATATAAGTTGTACAAGTAATATGGGCATGTCTTGATTGTGAGAACTAGGCAAGCATGCATGGTATTATTAAAAATATTATGCCCAAATTGTTAATGTTAAAAGATGAAGCATATAAAAAGATTTATGAAGATTTTATAGGTGACTTGTGATCGGATGGTATATTATATTGAGTTAGTTTCAATAGAGATTGCTTACTGTATGGTCTCAATAAAAGCCTATAAATTTATTATATTGTCTTGATGAAGGCTTATGGACCTTATTACTATCTTGATGAAGATTGTTTCGATGGGAACTTGCGGTGTGGGACTCCACATGACAACATTTATGGTCCAAAAGAAATTGACGAGAAGAAACCTACGCATCACAAGAGACCCTAAGGAAATCACGTGCACCATCTATTTTACATGAAAGGGTTACAATGTAAGGTTTCAAAAGAGAAATATGATTTTATGAGCTCCTATATGACATCATCATTCTTATTATGTATTAATTCTACTTACGAGCATAGGTTCACTTAGTTATGGTGATGTAGATGAGAATGCTACTTAGCATCAACAGTAGGATACTAGATAGTTGGTTGGTGTACTCCTTTATGCATGTGGAGCTGTGTATATGGACAATATTATTTTTTTTTGGGACTGTTCACTGCTGCTTTATTTTGTATGCCTTTAAAGGCTGTAAATATATAGTATGGATGATCCCATTTTGAGATATATAATATATCCATATTGTAAATAGTAAATCAGCCCGTATGATTGTGTAAAACAAAGTTTATACTCTAATTACGAAAAGAATTTTAAAAGTTTAAATTTGTTCTTATTTTATGCCCATTCTTTTATGTACCACCCTAAAGATGTAAGTAAATGATTTAGAGCAACAACAATCACTATAAGTAAGAATATGTATTAAAGTTATGCAAGGTGGTGTTACAGAAATGATTATGAAAAACTTACAAGGACATGCATAATATGAGAGATTGCAGACCAAACAATTGAAGTCTTGTAATTCAATATATGACGTAGAGTTTAGCTTTGAATTTATAGGGGAATGGCACTTAAGTTCATAAAAAAATTCATGATTAATCAGTGAATTAACTCATGTATTATCATAGGAGCTTGATGATATATTTCTATTGGATATGGTTATATGAATCAGGAATAAAATCAAACACTAGTGATAAGAAAAAAGAACACACAATTCAAGCAATTGAGCTTGATGAGACGTGCGACCACGATCTCAAAAAACTAGGATGCTAGGCGCATTCCATTGCATTGTGGACCCAATTACTTCATTTTTTGAATGAATTAATTATTTTATTAATTCTAGAAAGTAATTATTCAAATTCATAACTAGAATTTTAAAATAATTAATTATTTAACTTTGGTACCTGAATAATCAATTTAATTCCTAGGTGAATTTAAATTTTGGATATCAAATGACGAATATTTTGATTAAATATCTATCATAGTGATATTATTTTAATTTAATTTTGATTTAAACTGATTTGAAATTATCTTGGATGAAATAGAAAGTCACAAAACCCGATCTAATTAGATGGCTGGATTTTGCGTAGGCTGATATTGTCATAGGCCAAATTTTAAAGAAAGGGGATGATGATATGGTCCATCAAGTCTTCTAGTTGGACTATGGCTCCTTTAACAAATTCTATAACTAGGTGCTTAGAGCCTTCAGTTTTTTCTCATCCTAATAAAAGTGAAAATTTCAGAGAGAAAGCTTCTGTAGACTCCTCTTTGGTGATTACTAGCTCTAGATCATTTTTGTGGTTGGAAGGACAACTACTGGTATAGATTAATTGTGTGAAAGAGAATAACATTTTAGGCCAGTTAGTTAAGATTCCTTTGGTTATTATTGTTGTTTAGTTAGATGTGCAAAATTCGGTCCTCAAGAAATACAAATAATTATGAAATATTTCATGGTTTATAACAACATGAGCTTGTTTCTTGGCGATTAAATAAAAATTTAAAAGCTTTCATTGGATCACTAGACCAATATTTTTCAACATAAGTTGTCTTTAATTTTCTAAAAAATTTTCTTTTTCTTGATGGGTAACTTTTGTTTGTATGGTGGCATTTAATTCCTTGCCCCATCATCGCGTGCCTTCTTGCCAATCGACCGTCCAAGACACAATAATGGGCGAGGATGTGGTGAGAAAAAGAAAATGTCAAATGTGCCACCACAAAGAATCTCTCAGGAAAATCCCTCTCAGAATCTCCAACATTCTTCTTCCCTCTTCCGTTGTGGGAACACGAGAGATTCCTTCTCAATTGTAGAAGTTTTCTATTATCAATTGTTGTACCATCACTGAAAAAAACTATGATGATTTAATCTACTCGGCGTCGTTTGGGAAATTCGTATAGAGCTTCGTGTGTGCTGAGCGAGAACGGAAAGAAAACTTCAGATTTTCAATAATACTAGGAACACCAACTTTTATCTCAACTGATGAACCAACACATAAGTTGTTATTTTTTTATTTATAGTTGTTGTAAAGATTGGCACATTAATAAGGCTGTATTTACAAATAGAAAAATCGTAACTCGTGAGTTGGTAAAAAAAATAGAATTAGAATTGGTATCCGTAGCGTTACATAAGAAAACTCATTGAAAGGGTAAAAAACAAGAAAAGAATGGTGTGGAATTTTGGACTAAAAAATTTCTATTATGTTCAGTTTGTATAATTTTTTGCTTTTATATGGGGTGTGATGTGACGATTGACGACCATTTCTTCCCCTTTTACTTCGATCGTGGAACACTTTTTATTTTCGTTCCTGACGCAGCAAGGAAATTCACTTTATTCCATCAAGTTGTTCAAGTGGATTGTGAAATCATAAATAAGAATCGAGTAGGCATGGATAATTTTCCTTTTCGTTTGACCCCTAAGGCACCGGAACTATGACATCAAATCCAACTTTTCTTTCCGAGCAAAAGCAAGCTTATTGGCCACCTACGTTGTGTCCATTCCTTAGAGATAAGGTAACAAAGGCACGTCCATAATGCGTTGAAGGGAAACATCACGACGCATGTTGGAATATATATATAAATATGGTTTTAATAATTACAACAATGTTTTTCCATGGATAGTTTGGACTGTTCATTGTAAATCTATCATTTGTAACGAAATTGGTTGTTGATAAAAAAAAAAAATGATGGCAATCATTGAGCATTTAATTGATAGATCTCATTACATGTGATTTGAGTTAGGCAATTTGTTTATATGCTACTAAGATGACCTTTTAAGATTTAGTTTTATTTGAATGGAACGTATGTTAAAGATGCAAAACTTGACATTTTATGGTTCCGAGAAATATATGGGATTAACTCGACATTATAACGTACGATTGTTTTTAGTTTTAATTCGTATAATTAAATTATATTAAGCAAAATAAAATTTCCATACGATATTCTGTGTCCTAAAGGAAAAACTGATTTATATCTTTGGATTCTCGATTGTGAAAAGTCATAAACAAACCTCCACTCACTGGGACTTAAACTTCGGTTCTATGTTTATCCCAAGGCTTTTTTGTGCGGATATCCCTTGAACTTATCGCAGTTATTAAATTGATCCCTAAACTAAAAATCTTGACAATTAACCCTTAAATTTAAAAATTTGTTGCATTGGTAGCCTTTTTGTCCATTTCTGTAAAACCCACTAAAAACCCACTAAAGACAATTCTTCTTATTATATTTTTTAAAGTTTTACAAAAACGGAGTTGTAATTAGGAAAAAAATTACTTGACAGTATGAGAGAAGGAAAGGGGCGGGGGCTGGATGATTATTATTATTATTTTGGTTTTTTGTTTAATGTCTGATTGTATTGGAAAGGCTATATTGCCCTCTCTAAACGTGAAAACTGTCAAAATTTCAAAGTAATTGGACTATTTATGCAACTAATTTCAAAATTTCAAGCGTCAGTTACCAAAATTTTTAGTGTAAGAACCAATTTATCAAACACAATAAGTTTAGGGGGTATCCACACAAAAAAGCCTTGTCCCAATTTTCCTCAAGCAATTAGCAATCTATCTGCTTCTTTAGTTGATTTCTCTTTAGTCATTTCAAAAGGATCATTGGTTGATAAGCTGTTCGCCGCTAAACTGAACAATGACGCCAACAGTCTTTTGACATTGAAAATGAATTTGTGTTCCAAAAATTAATAAATCTCGCCTTTACTTTGTGGGAAAAATATTAATGGAAAAATATTAATGGGAAAGACGATATGTATATATATGTATATATATTGATGACGGGTAAGATTTGTCAAACAAAGATCTTTTCAAGTTTTCTCACAGAGCAGATTGCTTATAAAAAAAGTAAATAAATAACGAGGAAAATAATAAGAACATATAGAGATTTTTATAATAGTTTACCTTAATTAAAGGCTATGTCCACTAGAGTTTTCTCAAGGATGGGGCATTTCACTGTGTGAAAACTAATTACAAATCTAAACCTAAAGCTTGTATCAAGAATTGGACTTAGGCTACTCTTTAGATCTACCCTTTATTTATAGTTTACCAGGACGGTTATATTTCAATCTTTTAGCTATAGTTTAAATTTAAATAGGAGTTAATCTCCTATCTAACTAACTTGATAACTTTGATGAGACCTTTTATTAAGCTTAACTCTTCTATGTATCTGGATTCCTATGGATTTTAATAAGATTGAGCCCTTGTCGCCATCTTGGAAACCTTTAATTTAAATAAAACACCAGTTTGACTGATATACCTTTCTTGTGTATCATTTGATAAACATAGCTTAGGATATTACTGAGGCTAGATGAGCCAAGATCCATCTCTAGATTTTCTAGCCCAGAGACGGACCTAGGCCTTCTTAGTGACCTGACAACGCTTGCCCCTTGCTCGAGGTGCTTCTTTGGTCAGTAGCCAAAGTTCCTCAAGGTCATCATTGGTCAACCTTGATCAAAGTCTTGGTAAGAAACAACATTCTTCCCTAAGAAGTAATGATCATCGTAGAGCTGAAAAGTCACCACGATTATCAGGCTGACAAATCAGAGATGTCAATGATCATGTCGCGTGTCAAGGAAATGCATCATGGTGTTGATTTGGCTTGATCAATCATGTCAATGGAGCCGCTATCTTTGAGAAGTCTTGCATGAATTTCTTGTAGTATCTGGCGAGTCCTAACAAGCTATGGATTTCAACTATGTTCCTCGGTCGTTCTCATTGCACCACTGTTAGACATGTATGCCCTAATGGAGTAAAAATATAATGAGTTTTTGGAGACATTTTTATCAATAAAGAATTTATTATTTATATACCAAATATTGTCCTATTTACGTTCATATTTGTTGAATGTATGATAAACAAACAATAGTCTGAAACTGTCGGTCTAAACCTTTAAGAATTAGGCATATGATGGACAGATTATGCGGAAGACACGATTCTTAAGGTGACGGTCTAAATCATAAGATCCGCAATCAAGGGAATCAAGTTGGACGCTTTATTCATGTAAAGATTGTTATGTTGTCTATATCCCTATTGGGAGATGGTTTGTCTTGACCATCGGAGGTGGACTCCGTGAATAGAAACATTGGCACGTTATCATAGGTGACGATCTGTTGGATCGGGACATAAAGTGAATTGATTTGGATTAATAATTCT
>CAMOHE010053289.1:0-13496 GCA_946598075.1 Artocarpus hirsutus | reverse complement strand
ATGTAAATCATGCATTTAAATATGAATCAAATGACATAAAAATTGCCTATGGGCTAAATTTTTAATTCAAACAGATTCATATATCCTTATGATGATACTATTAAATTATATTCCTTTTCTTAATTCCTGTGGGTAAATTAAGAAAGATAATTTGATACATCATCCTAACTAATAATATTAAATATAATAAAAATTCCTATGGGATAAGATTTATTATATTACATATGATTAATCACAATTTAATGTCCTATTTCCAAAGGTGATTTAAACACTTAATATAATTTTGTATAATCAAAGATGCTGTGGCTATTCTCTAATTATTCAAAATTATATACATCACTAGACATTTATACTTAATTTTTTTTTTTAATTTTTGGGTTTTTTTTTTAATAAATTTTCTGTCCTTGAAAACGACATGTCGTTTTGAGCATTAAGCCCTAAAACGACGTGTCGTTTCAACAACTGTAAGACAACCTTTAAACCGTGTAAACAACATGTCGTTTTGATAACTAGACAAACGACATGTCGTTTATTTATGCTAAAACGTGCCCGTTCAACAGTCCAAACGACATGCCGTTTTGGTCAATAAGGACTGAAACGACATGTCGTTTTCTTGGCTGTGGAAAACGCCCTTCAATCCTTGAAACGACATGTCATTTTTGCTTACCCAGATCCAAACGACATGTCGTTTTGAGTCGTCTTCAACCTTTAACCGGGTCGTTTTGACCCGTCTGACCCGAATTTTGACCCGGTTTCAGACCCGGTTCTTTTTTCACCCTCCGGACACCGTTTTCGACGTTTCAATTTGCAAAATTCTTAGAAATCCAATGCCTTAATGATTTCTAACCTTAGTTTCAATTAAGAAACGCTAAAATCAAAAACCCAAAAATAAAAAAAAAAATTTTAACCGTGAGAGTTAAATAACGGTATATTTCCCAGATTTTTCCATGCAAGGCAGAGGTTAATTCGCTCGAATACCAAATGTAAACTTTAAAATCGATTCTATCATGCCAAAAACAATATGCATAACAAAATCAAAACGAAAAACGGAAGCGTGAAAAAATCATATTTACCTCCTGCCATTGCTGTTCGTGCCTGCAATTGGGATGCTTCCAAGTTCTAACAAAAACTCAATTGATGGTGTAAGATTATTAATAGAATTTTCGGAACTTGGAGACCCAATTTTCTTTCACAAAAATTCTGAACGTAAAAAACTTTTCTTTTCTGTATTTCTCTGTCTGCATCCATTTCCTCCCATCAAGGAAATAAATAGCTCCCAAAGAAATCAGTTACCAAGGAGTCTAATGGGCATAAATATGAGCCAATAATTGCAACAAAATAAATTGGTTTCAATTCCTTATTGAAACCGTTAAAAAAAAATTGAAAACGGTTACAACCTCATGAATTTATAATCTTTTAATTCATAAGATAAATTTTTTTTCTCGTTAATATACATGGGAATATTTTTTTATTTTTATTTTTATTTTTTGCTGAGTAATATACATAGAAATATTTACCAATTATTGCAATTCACTCCCCAGTTGACAGTGGAAAATACTACAATGAAAACTATCATTTTCTTTCTTTTTGCTCAAGAAAATAGTATTTTCTATTTTGTATTATCTATGAACATATTTAAGTGAAAAGAAAAAGAAAAAGAAAAAGAAAAAGATTAGACATGGTATTTATGAAGGAAAAGAGTATAATTGGAAAAAAGAGTAGAGACTGACGGAATCAAGATTCAATTCTCTTATCACTTATAATATTAGAAAGTTAACACAGAAAGTGCAATGGCAAAATAAAAGAAAATAATATTGCTATAATAGAGTGTTTGGCAACTTTAGTTTACAGCATTGATTTGAACAATTTTAATTCAAAAAACATTGTAGCATATGAGAGCTTTACACTAGCTCAATTTTTATTTGTTTTGTAGTATGTAAAGGCTTCACATTATTTGAGTTCAAATTATTTGTTTGAAATAAGTTTCTCAAACACTCTATAAGCCAAAACTCTAAAAATAATTTTCTTTTTCATAAAAAGAAAAATAGCATCTTCTTTCTTTCGTGCCTAAGAATGCGCATATAATATATCATATATTACATCTATAATCTATAATTTATATCTATATCTGTAACTACTTCTATATCTATAATCTATAACAGATATATAGATGGGAGAATAAGGTTGCATCGTTTTATACTTCAACCAAGTAACCTAAGGATCGACATCACCCAATTTTTTTTAACTTTAAATCCAATGGTCTAAACTTATCCACATTCTCACACCTCATGCTTCAATCTTCTTTGCTTATTTTATATTATAAGGTTTTAATTTTTTTAACATTGTTTGCTAAGCTTTTCTTTCTTTTAATCATACTATCTCTATTTGCTATGGGAGGTAATAAGTGATCACTTTGTGTGTTTTTTTTTTTTCATTTTTTGGTTATTTTATTTTAAACTAATAATTAAATTTCATTTATCTTTGTCATAACAACATAGTATTGTTGGACATACTTCTCTTATATTTAATATAAACGAAAAGTTGACCAATAAAATATGCAACAATAAAAGTTCACAAAAAGCATTATGTTCATTAAAAAAAAAAAAAAGAAACTTTTCTTAAAGAACATAAACAAAATAAAAAATTCTGATTATGTACATAATTTTCACTAGAAAATATACGTGTTTGAAACTACAAAATGAGAGACAACAATTACTCGTGCTAGTACCCTACTACGAGACAACCTTGTGCCAATACAGCTTATGCATCAAGTACAATTACATAATTCAGAAGTAAAAATTCTTAAAAATAAAAATAATATACTATATACCGTAATCATCTCATTGACTTTAAGAGACAGCATTCTAACGTGACTCGCTTCTTTAAATCCTAAAGGTCAGTGAAGATATAAAATAGAGGTTAACCGAATAATCGGCAAGAGGATGAAATTGACAAAAAAAAGGTTAACTTTCATAAATAGTCTTTTAGGATTTGTGCGCAACCCTATTTTAATCCTTAATATTTAAAAAGTCTTATTTTAGTCTTTAATTTCTTACTTTATTTCAGTTTTGGTCTCTCTCTGAGTTAGGTATTAAATATTTAATAAAATATTCTTAAAATATCTTACTTTGATCCCTAATCTATTATTTTGTTTCACTTTTGTTCTCTAAATCTATTATTCTGTTTCACTTTTGATCCCTTTGTTAGCAAGGTATTATTAGAGATCGGAATTTAAAAAAATTAAGTGAGAATTTAACTACAATAATTTTGATTCATATAACTAAAATAAAATCAATTTTATCACATGTTTTAAATGAGCTTTTTTTTTAATAGAAAAAGTAAAGTTAAATATTTAATGTCTGTATATTATATACACACATGTATATATAATAACTATGATGTTCAAAATTATGATGATCCAACACAATATATAAATATATAAATCATAATGATAACTTGTTACTTACAATGCATGATTATCCAATACCTACTTACAAGTATTAAAAGTTCAACTTATTTCTAAATCAAAATTCACCTCACTAACAATATGATAAAAGTGTTTTTATTTAGTTACATGAATCAACGTTGTTGTACTTAGCCCTTAAAAAATTTGTTGTGTTTATTTTTTCACTTTAGATTTTTCAAGTTTTAGTCCCTAATAACTCTTAATTAAAACAAAAAGACTCAAAAATGAAACAAAATAATAGATTAAAGACTAAAGTGTAACATTTTAAATGTTTTCCATCAAATATTTAACGTCTGATTAACGGATGGACCGAAACTAAAATAAAATAATAAATTAGAGACCAAAACAGTACTTTTTAAGCATTAGGGCAAAAACTAAATCTGAGGCTACACCTCAGGGGTTATTTGTGAGATTAAGCAAAAAAAAAAAAAAAAAAGATAATAAATAACCCAATGACAAAAGCCAAAAACAAAACATAATAGAGTCACAATCATCATCAAATATATGAATGTAAAAGAAATTTATATATTTAACACATTTGTTGAGCAGTCATATAATACAATCTAAAGTTAAAGTAATCTAAAGTTAAAGTATGTTAGTGGTTATAATGTTTTAGTTATAATTTGGTTTCAAACACTATAACATATTTATTATTACATACGCCACATAAGAGGAAAGCAGGCTTTAATGCCCTCGTGCATGCAACAAAACTTGTGGCGCCTCTAGCACCAGCAGACACAGGCTTTACGGTTCAGAGCAAAAAATATATATATATATATATATATATGTGTGTGTGTGTGTTTAGGGACTTGCACTGCTGACATGGTAGAGTTAGGGGTTTTCTTCGGTTCAGTTATATCGGTTTTGGTCAGTTCAGTTACCGAACCGTAACTTTCGGTTTTTAGAATTTAAAAACCAAAACCGCACCGCATAGTAAGAATATTCAGTCGGCTAACCAACCATTCATGGTCGGTTTTTGTCGGTTTGGTTCAGTTTGATTTTTGAGAATGATATATATATATATTATTTTTATTTGAGATTTTTAAATTGTTTTCAATTTTCATGAGACCAACAAACTTTACTTTAAAGTATAAAAGAGAAACACCTAATAACCTTTTAAGAAAATCATAAGAAAATTAAACAAAATGAGTCACATAGACTAAATTTTCAAACTAAACTGACATAATGATTCACCTAACCGAACAAAACCGAAATTTTCAAACCGAACCGAACCGAAATCTTCAAATTGAAATCGGGCCGTCCAATATTGGACGGTTTGGTTAACTGAACTGAGATTGTTCGGTTTCCACAAAATCGATTTTTTGGTCTTTTGTCGGGCAGTTATTCTAGCGGTTTCGATTGGTTTTGGTTTTTTAGTTTTTGTGTACAGTCCTAGGTAGAGTATAATAATAGAGCTTATATCCTGATCAAAAGAACTCCTAGGTCTATTTGAACTATCATCTTAACTCAAGCAAAATGGCTTGAGTTCAAAAATTGATAAATGAGATATGCAATAAATAAATTGTAACATTAGGTAAATAGTAGATTTACTATGTAAATGTTTGGTAAGCTTATTTAATTGGTAGATATTAGGTAAAGGGTATTTAATATTGTTATTTGCTGAATTTGTCACACATTTACAATTTGCACGTTGAATTTTTAATTTTGATAAGTTGCTCCTTAAACTTACAAATCTGTAGCAAATCATCATTGTTGATATTTATTTTAGTTTTTTGACCAAAATTAACATTTAATTTGCATATGAATAGTTGATTATTAACATTAATGGTCCTTTTTATATATTTATATCCAAATTTATTGTGATTAATATTTTGATTAAGTTTTCATCAAAATAAAAAATTTTGAATTAAATTTGGTTTGAATATAAATTTAGGTTAACATTTATATGAAAAATCCTTTCATACTCTTAATTAACAACTCATGTAAAAATCACGTATCAATTTTAGTTAAAAACATAAAATTGCTATTAACTGGTACAAATTCATAAGTTCAAGGTTAACTTCCTAAAATTAGGGGCAAATTGCAAATGTGTAGGGGCAACAGTTTTAAATGTTCTTAAGTAAATAATGTACTTACAATGTACAAAAACCGGTAAATTTATAGTAAATAAATTTGTGAAAATTAGGCAAATAATGGATTTATTGACTAAATACGAGGGAAAAGTATTTACTTGGCAAATATTAAATGTAATTTCTTTAGTTACTAGTTATAAAACTAAATAATTTTTTGAGTTACCGAGTAAATAAATAGGTATATATCTAGTAAATGATGCATTTACTAGCTATAAAAATCGATAAATATCATAATGTTGACCTCTATCCCTGGGGCTATAAAAATCGATAGCAAAATTTTGGACCTCTGCCCAAGAGCAGTTTGGATATTTTCAGAAAGTTTTCTTACTACTTTAAAGCTGGTTCCTTATTTTTTTTTTTAATTAACCATTTGTTCTAATTGTTTTCTGGAGAAGGATAACTCCGTGCAAAATTTGAGACCTGTATGCAACGATGCGTGGACACTTATAAGGCCAATCAAGTAATGCCCTTCAAGGGCTGTTTTTGGCTATCTAGTCTCTTGATAGGATACGTCTAGATGCTTTTGATTTTGATGAATCAATAAGCACGTTAGTTAACTAAAATGGTGTTTGACAAATCCATTTATCAACAACTGTAAGTAAAAGGCATGTATAATATAAAACTTTTATATACTATAATCTTTTAACTAATTTTTTTAGTTTAAATCAGTTTGTCAAACATCATATAAATAATTCTAAAATTTGGGTTCGATTTTGGTGTGTCAGGATGCTTCCTATTTTCGGACCTCTAACATGGGTTAATACCCTTTGAGCGTTCATTGTAATGATAGAAGTCTTAAGGGTTATGCTTTGTATTACATAATTATCTCACATTTATATTTCTATTTGTTGGAATTGAAATTTATCTTTTTAAAAGAAAAAAAGATATATCTAGTCTTTTTGGTAGTGTTTTTAAGATAGGTAAAAATGATTTTGTTTTAAGAAATGAAAATTTTATAGAAATTATGCTGAGAGTGTTTTTGAAATTTTTGGCCCAAAAAACATACAAAAACATTTTTAAAAACTCCTAAAACAATAACAAATGGGGCCATCATTTTTTTTGGTCTAGAATATTTTCGTGTCTTATTTTTTGTACTTTCAGGACTTGTAAGCAAGAAATATATGATAATTTAGGATTAAAAAGCAGACTAGTGTTAATATTGAATGCTTCTAATACAAACAAAGAAAAAAAAAATTTGATGATCATAGGGATATGAATTCAATGCAATATTTCATCTTTATTAGGAAATTTAATCCATTTTTCTTAAGAAAGATCTAATGCAATCGTTGTCTCTTATTTTTCTCTGAGAATAAATGCAATCTTATCACATTATTAATCACCACCAAAAATAAAAATCTTCTCCCATTATTAATGGTGTGATGTGAACAAGGTTTGAAAGATAATTCAGGCGTATGCACTCGGATGTCAAAAAAGAAAAAGTGTACTTGATATTTTCGTTGAACCTGAATTAATTAACTCCGCTACGACGTTGGACGTCCTTGGTGATATCGAATTGTCAGATGCGAAACTACTCCCTGTCACGTGGAGTTGACCCAAGTTGTTGCGGCTTCACACCTTTTTGTTTTTTTTTTTTGTTTTTTTCTAATATAAAATATGCAATCGTGGTCCCTACGGCTCGCCCAACGTCTATGACAACTATTTATGGAGACCACAAATAAACGATAAAAGACTCTGATCTATATTCTCATCTATTAGCGTTAACAAGCCCAGCTCATAATAATTCAAGTCGTATTCAGCATGCGTATCAAGAGGCGTAATCATTTGGCTATTTGTTTAGAGTATTAGAAACTTAATAAGTTTAAATTTAATTTAAATTTAAATTTAAGTATCAATAATTTTTTAAATACGTATTTATTTTCTCAAAATTTGAATCCTTTGAGTATCAAGATTCTAAATTTTCAGAGTTCTCATACCCTAAACTTTTGATACTAAGACATCTCTGCTACAGTAAAAACTAAAATTCTCTCTCTTATATTTGAAAAAAAAAATCATAACTTCTTTATTTGATATCAAATTAAGATGATTCTTTTTCATTGTGTTTCTAGTGAAAAGAGAAATAAATTAAGATCCATATTACATATTTTTTATGATCATTAACATTAAGATTTTATTAGATTTGTTAATAAATCAAAAACTATTTTTACTATCTCTCCAAATATAAATTCTAATTTTATTCTATACTCAGATTAAAACCCAAATGCACATCTAAACACTAATTCAGATAACAATTCAAATCATTTACTCAAATCCTAATTTAAATTACTTTAACTTAAATCAAATCACTAATTTAAATTCATTTACTAAACGGACCCTAATAAAATAATTCAAGTCATATTTAGCATGCATGTCAAGGGGCATATTTTTAGCCTTATCATCGATGAAAAAAAGTCCTACATTGATCAGGGGCATATTTTTAGCAAACGGACCAATAATTTAAATTATACTAACTTAAATCAAATCACTAATTTGAATTCATTTACCAAACGGACCTATAATAATTCAAGTCATATTTAGCATGCATGTCAAGGGGCCTATTTTTAGCCTTATTATAGGTGAGAAAAAGTCATACATTGATAAGGAAAAGATTCTAATACAATGTTAAATTATTGTGCCAATAATAAATTTGACATTTGAGTGTAAAAAAAAACTCTCTAATGTAATGTCATTTTTCATGTTAAATTTGTTATATGTTAAACTTTATGGCAATATAAAATAAAAATAACACATTAAATATGCTATTTTTTCACTTTTTGGTGACAAATATAACATTAAAATTGACATTTGTAAAGGAGAATGTTATATTTATCATCAAAAAGTGTAAAAATAGCATATTTAATGTGTTATTTTATTTTATATTCTAATACATAATATTGTTTAGAACACCATATTTGCCTATTGTCATAATCATCAACCTTTCAAACTTGTAAAAGTAAACCTTTTAATACCAAAATAATTAAAAAGTAAAAATGTTGTAATTATTAAAACAAAAAAGTCAATCTATCAATCAATAAAAATCAAATACTAAATTTGCTATATACTAATTTTGTGGCAAAATTGTTACAAAGTTTAATATATAACAAATTTAGTATTACAAAATAGATTGTATTGGAGAACTTTTTTTTTTTTTTTTTTTTTTTTTACGTTTAAATACTAAATTTGCTATTACCACATCAATTTATACGTGTTTGGCAAGCATAGTTAATACCAACTTTTTTAGTTCAAAACATTGAAACATGTAACAGCTTTACACTTAACAACTTTTTGTTTTTTTTACTGTAATATATAAAAAATTTATACTATTTAATATCAAAATATTGATTTTAACAATATTTATCTATCACTATATTAGTATTGTATTGAAGATGGTAGGGGAGATTATCCATTTGTTTGCAGCGGTGGTGCTTGCAATTTGACTCCTTCCTCCTCGGTTCGTCCTTCATTTTATTTTTTTATTTCTTTTTTTTTTTAAGACATGGGTGTTTGAAAGAATAGTGGAAACCGTTAGTTAGAATCACTTTTACTGTAGCATGTGAGAGCTTGTTATTATAACAATTTTTTATTGTTACTGTAGCATGTGAGTGCTTTGCACTGTTTAAAACTAAAAAAGTGGTAAAAATCACGATTCCTATCACCCATCCAAACACTATAAAATGTCGCAAATATCTCGCTATACACTTTGTTTTATCAGTATGCCGTAGTCTGCAATCCATCTTCAGCCACTAGGCCACCATTGTGGAGGCATTTCCACTCTATCGACGTTAACAACTGACTAGATACAAATTGCAAAACGACTCCCCTCCTCTGTTCTCACTCGCACGACAACATTAAAAAAAATATCAATTTTAAAAATAAGAAAGCAAAACTACACAACTAAAAAAAAAAAAAATTCTATACCGTATATTGTATTTCTAAATTGTATTCGATAGATTAAATTGAAATTTATTAAATTAACAACATATAACAAATCATGTTTTATTAAATTAAAAGAAGGATTAATAACAAAAATTTTCCTCGAATTTTAGTTGTTGGAACACTTTATCCCTTGAATTTTTCAATGTAATATTCATTCTCTCCAAAGTATAAGTTGTTAACAAAAACGGTCATTCTATTAAAATTTGAACGAAAAATCAATAAATAATTTTAAAATAAAATGTATTTTTGTAATCTATTTGTAAAAGTAATCACAAAACTTATAACTATAATAAAAATAGTTTTATTGGTGACTAAAGACAAAAAAAAAAAATCAATTGAAACTATAATACCATTTAAATCCTTCTTTTTTTATATATGAATTTTTTTACACCTAAAAAGTACTTTAAAATTTTAAGAAGTATAAATATCAATGAAAACTTCCAAAGTATGAAAGAAATTTTATTAAACCATTTGAGTTTTTTTTTTCTTTAAAACATTTATGTTATATTTTTTTGTTATATTAAATATATTTTTGTCATTTTTTCACTAGCATATATAACTTTTGAAATTTCAAAATACTTTTTAGATATGAAAAAATAAAAATTTAATGAAAATTTTAGTAATAAAAAAAGATGGATTCAAATAATATTATGGTTTCAATTAATTCTTTTAATAATCAAAAAAGACTATTTTATTATAGTTTTAATTTTTATAATTATTTTTAAAATATATTACCAAAATACCCCTAATTTTAGTGTTATTTTTCAATTTTTCATTAAAATTTTAATATAAGCACCATTTTTATTAACACATTATACTTCACAAGAACGGATATGTTTTAAAATTCAGGAGTAAAATGTTATAAGAATTATAGTTTGGGAGAATTTTTAAAATTAATCCATTAAAGAATAATTAATCATTAGTTTAATAAAAAAATCAATTTACCTACATTTTTCTAATTAGACAGCTGTAATTATTATTATTATTATTATTATTATTATTATTATTGTATTATCATTTTTTTTTCAATATTTCATCAGATATTATTGTCTTTACAAGTTGGAACAAATTTAATAAACGCCTTTCCTTTGTTTTCGGTTAAAAGAGGCTTTTTTTTTTTTTTTTTTTTAAATGTTTGCCGGGAAGAAAGTTAGTAATTTCTTACGAGTATAGGAAAACGACTAATCGTGACGACGACAATGATGCTTCGTTCCTCGGTCTCATATACAATGGCAGCCACCAGCCCATTAACTTTCTCTCTCGGATTTCCTCCTCTTGTTCTTAGGGCTTCTCTTTCTCTTCCCCAGTCTCTCCACCACCACTTCACTTCTTATCTAAAGTATCGTAATTCAATGATTTTCAATTTTTAGTCTGTCTCTTGTCCTTTCCTTTTGAATTATTTTTCAAATTGTGCAAGTATAGTTCTGTTTGGTTTCCTGGAAAATTCAGGGGAGAAAGTTTTTCAGCTGTCGTGTAATATTTCTGTTTCATGTGAAAGTTTTTCAGCTGCAGTGTAATATTTCAGTTTCATGTGATTGTGATTATGATTATAATTCTACTAAACGCTTTATAATTTGGAACTGTAGTTGGTTTTCTCTTTCTTTCTTGTCGTTTCCTTTGATTCTTCCGAAAATTGTTTTTGCTGAGGTGAGTTTTGTGCCGGATTGTCTGTCTTCTGTTTGGTTTCATAGAAAATTCAGTGAGAAAATATTTTCAAATCTTTGCATTTTCTCTTTAACAAGTGATAATTTGAATTCACTTAAAGATTGTTTGAAACGAATGAAAATTGTGAAAGCAAAAAAAAAAAAAGTCATTTTTGGCGTGGTTCTTTCTTTGTTTGTCAATAAATGCAGTCAGTGTTCAAGATGATGCAAAACACATATCCATCTGTTCGGTTCATAGGTTTGAATAGTAAATTTCAGTTAACACTACAAAAGAAGGGTCTGAATTGCAGTTTAAATCCATGAACAAAGCCGACAATTAGTACTAGTAACACAATTCTGGAAGTTCTTTGATTTTTGGCTATGTTAAACGGGCGATAAATTGAGACTGTTTTATTGATTTTATCTCTTACAGGGTTCCAAGATGAGAAGGTTCAGAGTTTTGGGATGTGTCATCACTATGTCATGTTGTTGCCTTGTGCTTCTGGTGACGGCACAACTTACAGATCCTTCCGAAGGTTAACATTTAATTTTCTTAAATTTCTGGCAATCACCTACTTAATTAGAAACTACAAATGCTATTTATCATTTATTTTTTCAATTTTTCTGTTTTGCATTTTGTTTATTGTCAGCATTCTTGCTAGTCTATATAGTAATTATAAGAGGTTCGACTTTTATTGCTATAAAAGTGAGGATACTATTTCTTTAAGAAGGTGTCTAATTTGTAGCTTTGATAAAATGGGATGGCCCTTTGAAATTTCTTTGAATCTGGGTGTCTATTTGCAGTGAAAGCCTTGCAGGGTGTGAAGGGCAAGTTAATTGATCCCAACAATTATCTCGGAAATTGGAACAAGGGGGATCCTTGTACATCTAACTGGACTAAAGTTATATGTTCGAATCGAACTGCGGATGATGGATACTTGCATGTTAGAGAACTGTATGTCCTTATTCTCATATGCCACTCCTTACCCTTTTTTCTTTTGTTAATTGTGTTCATTAGTCTTATGCAATTTTATAAATGTGACATACATTGAGGCTGCTATTCCCAAAAAGTCCAACATAATCAAAACTACTTGTTTCTTTCCTCCTTAATTAGCTAAAATATGTGGCGCACACTGAATGTTCTCATTTGTATGTAGTCCTTTTGTCTCCTGTCATCTAGGCTGTCAGTTTGGCCATCCTTTTTTATAATGAAAAGGTTAATATGCAGCCAGCTGTTGGATACGAATCTCTCAGGAAATTTAGCACCAGAGCTTGGCCAACTATCTCATCTTCGGATAATGTGAGTTGTATCACATGATCTGATTTGTGCTTACATTTTGTTTTCAAAACTTCTGATAATCTTCTCAGAGATGCTAATGTCATTTCTTTTCATTGTTTTATTTGATTTTTTTTGGAAGTGATTTCATGTGGAATGGATTAACGGGCCCGATACCTAAGGAGATTGGAAAGATTTCACCCTTGAAATTGCTGTAAGTTGAGATCTTGTTTTGTTTTGAGACTTTGTCGTGCAATTTTCCTCGTTGTTCTCAATGTTCCTACATTATAAGGAAACACATAACCACGTAGGTAAATTTTCTTTATTTGTGCCTAATTTGAAAGTTGTTGTACGTCTATGGAGTCCATTCTTAATAAGGGGGTTCTCAAGTACAGCATAAAACAATGCAATATCTAGTATTTCAGAGGTACCAACGATAGGATAGCAAGAAAAGGGTTCAATGATACTCTTAAAGATGTATCTAGTGATAGAGGTTCCAAAACAGAGAAGCCCTATATTTATATCTGTTATCTTAGTATCGGACATTACAATTTAAAAGCTTCATAGCATGAAATGTATTATCTGAAGTACTACTTTGGAGCTGAAGTAAAGAGGAGTTGATAATTGCCTTAATGACATCATGAATCATAATGTTTGTTCCCAGAAAGACACTTTGTGGCATCTTTATTCTAGTCTCAGTATGAAAAAAATCCAGGATAAATTGATTCTGCTCCAACCATTTTAGTTATAGGTTGTATATTTCATTTGCAGGCTCTTGAATGGAAACAAACTTTCGGGTTCCCTACCTGAGGAGCTCGGGTATCTTTCAAAATTAGACCGGCTTCAGGTCGACGACAACCAAATGTCAGGTCCAATACCAAAATCATTTGCTAACTTGGTCAGTGTTAAGCACATGTAAGTCATCTTTAGCCAAACGCTACTTCAAGCTGGCAAGCAATTCACGTTTCTTTTGTATCTCTTACATTCGATCCTGTAACTTTGCAGCCACATGAACAACAATTCTTTCAGTGGTCCAATTCCTTCTGAGCTTTCCAAGTTACCCGTTCTTATTCACTTGTGAGTTT